>JAQJVL010004161.1:0-48947 GCA_035578905.1 Stictocephala bisonia
AATTCCAAAATTCCAACGCGCAATTTCACTCTTGATCAAAACAAATTTTTTTGGTAAAAATCCGTTTAGAAATAACTGTTCAATTTAGATACGCTCGGTCGTTATGTCCGGTTCCAAAATAACATTATTCTTACGGATTGGCTGACAGTCTCCGACAGCCTCTGCAGACTCTGAGCATACAAAGATAAGCATGACAGTTTATGCTTTGTATAAATTAATTTACTTATGATCTATTTATCAACATGTTTGGGACCAAAGAAAGAGTTCTAACATTCAGTAAATTACAACGCTTTTAGGACTACTTTATGGGGCAATACAGTAAGTAAATTTGCCTATATTATGAATTTTGAGTGAGATGTTTTGAGACAGGCTAATGGGTGGTTATTTGCAACAGTAATCGTTATTTCTATGTTTTACATCGTCAAAACTTGTTTTATTTACTGTTGTTAGTTAGTTTTATGGTCATATATTATTATTGTAATATAATTTTGATTTTAAGAAGGTTCCAACAGCAAGTTCTTTAATATGCTAAAATTTTATGTTTTATATATATATATATATATATATATATATATATATATATATATATATACATAGCAAACAGAATACAATCGCCTATTAAAGGAATTTTTCTCACCGCCAAACTTAATATACAGTATCTGGACTTAGGCATGGCCTGTATTAGATATGTTTCACGATATTAGTTACATTCGTATTAGTTACAGAAAAACATTAGTTGAAAATATCTAATATTAAATATTACTAATATTTTTCTCCATACTACACTGATTCAACGAGGTCAGCAACAGTAATATGTCTAGTCGTGATGTGCTTGTATGTTATTAATATTTTAATATTACTGATTTCTCAAATATATTAGTAGCAGTTTATAGCATAAACTAAGATACACGATCTGATCAAATAAGGGAAAAATTACATTTAATCACAACTATAACACTTGATAATATTTCACCTAAAATTAGGTTTATTAACATAAAACTTAATAACATTGCAAGAACTATATAAAGAACTGTAAAACAACAAATAATCACACTTAGTTTAATCTAAACATTGATATTATTTAAGTGGTTGTATATATTTAAGTGGTGTCACCCATCAGAAAAAAGATATTTGGATATTAACTAATACTACTGTAAAAAGAAAAATCAATTTGCATTCACACTAATATTAAAATACTAGGAATAGCTGGTGATAATAATTCTTGTGCTAAGATTGCCCTAGAAGACCAGGCAGCAGTCAGCACCAGCGAATTATATCATATCAGAAATACAAACATATTAATATTAGTCTGGATCACATATTAGTTACTTTTCTGCATCTAATATGACAAAGGTAATACTAATTTATTCAACCATCCCTATCTGGAGTGGTAAACAATATTACTAGACAAAAAGCACAAAGAATGTTGGTTTTAACTGGAAGGGGAAGACTGTTAGGTAAACTTAGGTAACTTAGAGATACGCGGCAAATAGGAAAACAATAGACACTAGATAAGTCACGTGATTGCGGGGGTCTATCCAAACAATGGATCACACAGTTACAGAGTTCTCTCTCTCTCTCTCTCTCTCTCTCTCTCTCTCTCTCTCTCTCTCTCTCTCTCTCTCTCTCTCTCTCTCTCTCTCTCTCTCTCTCTCTCTCTCTCTCTCTCTCTCTCTCTCTCTCTCTCTCTCTCTCTCTCTCTCTCTCTCTCTCTCTCTCTCTCTCTCTCTCTCTCTCTCTCTCTCTCTCTCTCTCTCTCTCTCTCTCTCTCTCTCTCTCTCTCTCTCTCTCTCTCTCTCTCTCTCTCTCTCTCTCTCTCTCTCTCTCTCTCTCTCTCTCTCTCTCTCTCTCTCTCTCTCTCTCTCTCTCTCTCTCTCTCTCTCTCTCTCTCTCTCTCTCTCTCTCTCTCTCTCTCTCTCTCTCTCTCTCTCTCTCTCTCTCTCTCTCTCTCTCTCTCTCTCTCTCTCTCTCTCTCTCTCTCTCTCTCTCTCTCTCTCTCTCTCTCTCTCTCTCTCTCTCTCTCTCTCTCTCTCTCTCTCTCTCTCTCTCTCTCTCTCTCTCTCTCTCTCTCTCTCTCTCTCTCTCTCTCTCTCTCTCTCTCTCTCTCTCTCTCTCTCTCTCTCTCTCTCTCTCTCTCTCTCTCTCTCTCTCTCTCTCTCTCTCTCTCTCTCTCTCTCTCTCTCTCTCTCTCTCTCTCTCTCTCTCTCTCTCTCTCTCTCTCTCTCTCTCTCTCTCTCTCTCTCTGTCTCTGTCTCTGTCTCTGTCTCTGTCTCTGTCTCTCTCTCTCTCTCTCTCTCTCTCTCTCTCTCTCTCTCTCTCTCTCTCTCTCTCTCTCTCTCTCTCTCTCTCTCTCTCTCTCTCTCTCTCTCTCTCTCTCTCTCTCTCTCTCTCTCTCTCTCTCTCTCTCTCTCTCTCTCTCTCTCTCTCTCTCTCTCTCTCTCTCTCTCTCTCTCTCTCTCTCTCTCTCTCTGTCTCTGTCTCTGTCTCTGTCTCTGTCTCTGTCTCTGTCTCTGTCTCTGTCTCTGTCTCTGTCTCTGTCTCTGTCTCTGTCTCTGTCTCTGTCTCTGTCTCTGTCTCTGTCTCTGTCTCTGTCTCTGTCTCTGTCTCTGTCTCTGTCTCTGTCTCTGTCTCTGTCTCTGTCTCTGTCTCTGTCTCTGTCTCTGTCTCTGTCTCTGTCTCTGTCTCTGTCTCTGTCTCTGTCTCTGTCTCTGTCTCTGTCTCTGTCTCTGTCTCTGTCTCTGTCTCTGTCTCTGTCTCTGTCTCTGTCTCTGTCTCTGTCTCTGTCTCTGTCTCTGTCTCTGTCTCTGTCTCTGTCTCTGTCTCTGTCTCTGTCTCTGTCTCTGTCTCTGTCTCTGTCTCTGTCTCTGTCTCTGTCTCTGTACTTCGTACTTATATAGTACTATAAGTAAGAACAATATCATTATTTGACACTAAATTAGAACCTGCAGAATTAATTTAATTGTTGATTATTTTATATAAATAAAAATATTATAAAAAGACACTATATTTCCAACACTATCAAACTAAATTATTAAAAATAATTAAATTTAAAACTTACAATGATATTATCACAAAGAAATCAGTAGCCTAACTGATAAAAAACAAGTGAAACCAACAATGAAAACTGCAAACGTGATGGGATTAGGCCTATACAGTATTTGGTGTTTGGCGAGGATTGGAAATGAAGGAGGGGTGGGGAAGGGTTTACCACACAGTTTCCCGCCATTGTTGACATCCCCAGTTTACCTGAAATGATGAACACGTCTTAGTAGAGCGCACTCTTATTGATTGAACAGAATCTTGAGTCTCGTAGTTGACATTCCCAGTTTACCTGAGCTGATGAACACGTCTTAGGAGAGCGCGCACGCACGCTTATTGATTGAACAGAATCTTGTGTCTCATAGTTGACATTCCCAGTTTACCTGAGCTGATGAACTCTTCTTAGGAGAGCGCACTCCTTGTGATTGAACAGAATCTTGTGTCTCGTAGTTGACATTCCCAGTTTACCTGAGCTGATGAACTCGTCTTAGAAGAGCGCACTCTTATTGATTGAACAGAATCTTTTGTCTCGTAGTTGACATTCCCAGTTTACATGAGCTGATGAACACGTCTTAGGAGAGAGCACGCACGCTTACTGATTGAACAGAATCTTGTGTCTCATAGTTGACATTCCCAGTTTACCTGAGCTGATGAACTCTTCTTTGGAGAGCGCACCCCTAGTGATTGAACAGAATCTTGTGTCTCGTAGTTGACATTCCCAGTTTACCTGAGCTGATGAACACGTCTTAGTAGAGCGCACTCCTATTGATTGAACAGAATCTTGTGTCTCATAGTTGACATTCCCAGTTTACCTGAGCCGATGAACTCTTCTTAGGAGAGCGCACTCCTAGTGATTGAACAGAATCTTGTGTCTCATAGTTGACATTCCCAGTTTACCTCGTCTTAGGAGAGTGCAATCTTAGTGATTGAACAGAACCACGTGTCTCATAGAACTGTCCATCCATTCATAGACACAGATCGTATAGAAATGGGTGAATATGAGGGGTGAATGGGTGTAGTCATTGTTACTTACTAAGGTTCACTGTTGTTTAGAAAGAGACATCTATTAATAACCAGGGCAACTAAGAGACCCACGTAATTTCGTGGAATCCGAACCACATAGTGTTGATCTGATTTCAGCTAATTAGCAAGAATGATACTCGGTTATCTTCCCTACATGACATCCTGACCCTTACTACCATGTTTTAAGTTCCATTTTCCAGAGTACTTTTAGTGTAAGTTATGCCATTAATTAAATGTGTTTATATCTTTTCTGTACAATATTTTAGAAGTCTTGTTGTACAGAACAACAATATTTTTGTTGTGTTGGTTTGTTGTTAACATACAATTATTAGGCCTAAATTCCACTAAATCATGTCTAGAAGATGTTCAATACATACTTCAATCATCTAAAAAAAGATTTATTTTCATCTGCCTGACTGCTAAATAACAATAAGAGTCTGGTTTGAGAAGAGTGTAATAAAATGTTGTACAACAGTATTCCAATTAATTTAGTTGTCTATTTTACAGACACAACTTTTTTAAGTATGATTATTGTTAAAATACCTATAAAATAGTTGTGGAAATTGTATAGTAAGTCACCTAAGCTTACACTTTATGAGACTTTTCCTTTCTTACAGTAACAAAAGTGTACAGTTCAACTAGTGTTAGTCTGGAAATGTTATCGTCTAATACCGTGTTTTTACTTTTGCTTTTATTATGATTAATGTTGTAATTTACCATCGTAATGTTCTATTCGTATTACTTTTAAGTAAGTCTACTTTATACTTGTTATTTTGTAACTTATTACTTTTCTTACAATTCTTCTTGTTTTTGTATGGACCAAATAAAAATGTTAACACGCAGTGTTTCCTTTTCGCGCACTTGACAGATGCACCAATACGCAAGAGATTGGCGTAGAAAGCGGACGAGCAACCCCTATTTATACATTTATATGTAACCAGACCCTTTTCACCAATGTTAGCCTACAATGTGCATACCCAGTGAAATGGGGAATGATTGTGTTGCTGTAGTTGATGCATATATGCTCTTTGAATGTTCTATCAACAGTCTAAAACTTTATTCTGAATTATGCTTTATTTTATTACAGTGCAGTAATGATCAATCAAATAATTACTAATCAATCCCTTTGATAGTATAACTTTATTACTAATTTTATTTCAAATAACTTCAAAACTACTATATTAATAATTAGGGCCTATTATCTCTCTAATTAATTGGGAAGTTCCGTAGCTATAGGTGCATAATCCTGAAGTTACAGAGTTCGATCCAACCAGAGTCAAACAAGTAATGAAACTAGTCTCCATCGACTGTTCGTTTGTCTTTGGGGCTTAACTAACAATAGTTTTTGAGTGAAAATCGGCTAAGTTTGTAACAAAGACTACATTTTGTAGAATTTAGCTTTATTGCTGAATTACTTTAATTTAAATACTTTGTTAATTTGATCAGAATTATTCAAATTAAATTATTTCATGAAATCTCTTGTTGGTTTCTCAGGGTCTTTTACAGGTAAATCGGTGGAACTAAGTAGTACATTAAAACAAATGTTACTTTACAAAATTATCTTTATTACATTTTTCAAAAATTAAAAACTTTACTAAATTTACTCAAAATCTAACTCTAGTAATTAAAAGATTCTACTTTATATCATTTAGTGAAATTTTGCTAATCTAAATTTTACTAAGTTAGCTATAAACTTAAACTTAGCTGAGTCACTTTGTGGCTGAGTCCCAGTTATTTGCTGTAGCGCGAGTATTCGTTCAAATTACATAATTAATTTATTAACACGCACAATTTAAAAACTTTTGGTTTAAACTTTTTTTTATATATTTAAAAACATTACTAAATATGAGTTTATTAGTACAAAGTGCCCACGCGTTCTCTAGGGGCCGAAAACCCGACACCTGTTGTTGGTCTTCTCTTCTAAGATGGACTTAGCTAGAAGCGTCTCTCCCTCAAGGGATTCAATTTTTACCCCTACTCATTCTTCCGGCATTATTCCTATCTGGGTTCAAGACTATCGGTCCTTCCGGTTTTGCCACGAGGTAGCAAACCCATATAGTGTACTGTTCTCCCTGTATTGTGCTGCTTTCTACGGGCATTTTTTGAATTACAGGTCCATTTTGATTGGTTCCCTTCGGGCACTGGCTTTTGCGTCTCTCTTCTGCGTTAGTTCCGGGGCGTGGCCTATGGAACATTCTAGTAGACTCTTCGAGTCCTGTCCCACGCCAACTTTGTTTACTGTTATGTCTGAGACATTCCCATATGTTTTGATAATTCTAGGAATAAGCCCACCCATCCTGTTTCGAACAAAGGGTTTTGTTTGAGGGGACTTATTTCTGTCTCCACGTCTAAACATCTGGCGTCTTTCTCACGACAATTCTGTAACATAATTTCGACCTTCCTTATTTTTTCACATTAAATCTATTCTTTTCCTTTTATACAATAGTTTTATTATTTATCTAAATTAATTAATTTACCTATCAATTTGGTGGACCTGTTACAGTACCCCCCGATTTTTTGCGATGTGTGAGTAACGCGAGTCAAAAAATCTTGATTTTAAACACGATTCGCCAAATTGTCGTTTGTTTCTCAGATAAGTTTCAGTTTTACATTATTTATTATATCTAGTAAATTAAATCTATTAACTATTCTATAATTCAATATCAGATTACATATTCTATGGCAATACATCATTATTTCCTTATTAATAATTAAGAATCCATATTTATCAAAATAAGTCCCTTAAATAATTAATACAATTCAATTAATTACAATTCAATAAATCCTAAAGTCATTAATTACAAATTAATCATTCATGATCAAAAAATTCAAAAGATTCACCACATCCTACACGGTTATCAATAAAAATCAACAATTCAAAAGTTACAGTCATTAGACAACAATTCAATAAATCAAAATTGTTAATTAACAATTCCATAATTTATAGATCAAAAGTTTAATAGTATTTCATTATATATAATTGTTAACAAAAATTTTAGAATATTTTTAATTATTACAAGTTGTTAATTAAAAACTTCATCAATCATAAATTAAAAATTTTCAAACAAAAACTATACATTACACCTTGAAATTCATACCTTAAATGTCGATACATCCTTAAATTAAATGCAAATATTTGTTAAAATTAGTAACTCACTAAATTACAATTCCCTTTTAAATACTAAATGATCCGTATTTATTAACCATTATTTAAATCGTTAGTAAGATTCAAAAATTATAAATTAATAATGAAACATTCATTCATCTACATATATTCATGAATCAAAAACAATGATCTACAAATCAAAATTCACAAGTCAAAAGTAGTATTTCATAAATTCCATATCATCAATTAACTATTATACATCATTTAAAATTATACAAGTTTCCAATTACCATCAATGATTTGTAACATGAAATTATCAAATACAATACATAGGTTATATATCAATCTCAACAAAATACAAATCAACAATCATTAATTCATTATTCAAAAATTGATTAATCCTTCATTTGTTTACAATTATCATTTTTTCGACATCATTATCAGAATCATCTGACTACTAACTACAAACACTTCTCACATAATTCATCACTTGTTAGAGGAATTATCCTTCATTAACATCAACAATTTCATTCCAAGATTCATCCTTATTAATCAACAACACCCCTCACTCAAATCCCTTCAAGCAATCAATCTAAATCCTCATCCCATTAAGTCCAATCTTTAAATTCATTCGCATAACCTGTTTTATCAATCCCTTAACCCTTACTTATTACATGCTGTAACCTATTATCAAGATCCATTAACCATTTTCGATATTCTAAATTTCTAAACTATATCCTTTTCATTTCTTATAGCCGTCTTTAAATTCCATAACCTAGTTATCAAGTCCCTTTAAACCTTTCTTTTTATTATGCTAGTAACCATTATCAAAACCATCTCTAACCCTTTTAAACATAAAAAAATTCTAAAATCCAATTTCAACAACACCATTAACCCTAATCTTTAAATGTTAAGAATCCTTTTTCTACAACCTTCCAATTAAACTTTCTTTTAAATACTTTTATTACCGCTATTAGTCCTAAATTCAATCAAACCTTAATCCATCTTTTCTTTTAATTTTTATAAATTCTCTAGATCATTACACAAACCTCTAGACATTCACTTAAATACAACTACAATTTCACAATCTACAAACAAATCTATAAAACATTAAATCAATATCAGATACTACTCATCAAAAATCTTTATCCAAAGCACATTTTCACTCATCAATAATTCACATTGCATAATTCTCACATAATATTATCAAACACCTTATATCAAGATCCTTAACCATCTATCATATAATATCTCACTACTAGAATTTCCAAATATTCCTTAAAACTTTTTAACATCAATATTTTACTTCATTTGACAAATGATCAATTTTCAAAAGTTGTAACATCATTAATTAACCACATTGTTTATCTAAATAATTAGTAATTTTCACAATCAATAATTATCGGGGGGGGGGGGGGGAGGGCGAGGGTTAGAAGGGGCGGGGTGTAGTAGGGGGGGAGGGGGGGGGTTAGGGGAGGGGTGGGGGGGGGTATTTTTTAGGGGAGGTAATGGGGGTAACTTAGGAGGGGGGGGGGGGGGGGGGGGGGGGGGGTTGGTGTGGTGGGGGGATTTGGTAGGGTTGGTTGGGGGGTAGTTGGACTTGAACATTATGTGTATTTTTGTTTTATTATTTATAATTAATATGTTTTTATTGATTATTATAATTAACAAAAAAGTAATAATTAGCAAAAATCAAATTTAATTATAAAACAACAAGATATCACCCAAAAAACATACACAACAAAAAAGGATAAATAAAAAATAATAAGAACATTAAAAATACAAAAATGAACAATACACATCACAAAAACACAATACTACCAAGCAAAACCCGCACACTCAAAACCAACCCCACCACCTACACACCCAAACAACACTCAACATCCCCCCCCCCTCCCCCCACAAAACACCCCCCAACTTCACCCTACACCCATACCCCCACCCCACGCCACCCCCAACCCCCCCCCACCCCAGACACCCAGACAATATCCAAACACCCTACCAACATTACACCAAAAGGGGATCATATATAGTTCACGGGCTGGTATATCTGCTGACAAATAGCGGCTGATATACGGAGACACAAAAATACACCACCCATTAAACCATAAATTATACCAGAAAACAAATATCAACGACTCAATGAGATTAAAAACGATTAATAACAATTACAATTTAATACGCCCCCATGCGACTAAATAACATTCGAGAAAAAACACACCCAAACCCAAATCTAACAGGGGGACCGGGGGAGTGGAGCGGACTCTATGCGCAAGGGGTGGGTGCTATCGATACTGGATGGGGGTCCGGAAATAAGCAAAGAAGATGATAGGATACCCACCTACCAACACTCCAGTCCCCTTTTCCAACCCCCTCGAACCCCCCCGCACTCCACGACCTGTCAACCCCACCCACCCACACGGCACATCAATAGAAACATTATATGGGGGGATGGTACAAAAACTACAAATAGAGGTGTTGAGTGCGCAAGATGGCGAAGGGGGAGGGGGGGGGGGGGTGGGAGGGGGGATGGGGGGACGGAAGAGAAAAAAAAACCCCAAAAAAAAAAAAAACCACATCTCAGGTTTACGCGCACAGGGGTGTGGGGGGGGAGAGATGCTGCGGGGGTTGAGGGAGGACCGGGGGGAGGGATGTAGTGGGGGGTAGCGACACATCCCACACTGGGAGAAGTCGACATCACTAAAAAATACTATAAAACATACACTAAATCCGGGGAATTGTACGCGCGGTGTGTAGTGGGTGGTACATAATAATTTATCACTTCACAAACAAAAAAAAGGTGTGGTGTGTGGTGCGGGAGCTGGGCGGGGCCTAACCAACAACACCCAAACCCTACCACACATACCATCTACACCACCAGCTACTGCTAAGCCACCAGCGTGGCGGGCGGAGGGCCAAACACCCCCCCACACCCCATCACCCACCCACCACAAACCACCCCCAACCACCACCCCTACCCCCTACAACCCACGCAACCCCCCCACCCCCACCAACACGCCCCGGGTGGGGGGCTTCCCACCACAACAACCCGCGCCGCCCCACCCCCCGCACACAACTAACGGGGAACCCAAACACCCACCGTCCCCCCAACCCCAGCCACCCACCCCAACACCCAAACCCGACCCCCAACACCAGACCAACTTCTATCCCCACTCACCCCCCACGCAACACCTCATCGACCCCATCCCCCCGCCACCCACCAACTCCACACCGCCCCACACCAACCCCAATCACCCCCCACCCCCACCCAACAACCACACCCCCCAACCGGACCCACTCAACCCACAGTCCACCCCAACTACGACGACACCCCAGACGAGAACACAGCAATCCCGCCACACACAAAACCACATCGTACCACCAAACACCACAACCCGCCATCTCCCACGTGACCCCCAACCCGGTGGTGACGACGCTCCCGCCCCCGACACATCGCTCCCCAAATCCCTAAACCTCAACATACACACCCCCCTACCCACACACAACCCCCCTAAACAAAACAACCCACTATACCCAACAACCATACCACCTACCAACCCAAACGGGTGGGGGCACACACAGTTCACTATGTATGTTTTGGGGGGAGGGGTAGGGGTTGTGTGGAGTGAGAGTTATATGTGGTGTTGGGGGGTGGGGGGGGGGGGTGTGTGGGTGAGTTATTGGTTGGGGGGTGTGGATTGGGATATATTATTGGGGTGGGTGTGTTGGTGTTAGTGTGGGTGTGTATGGGGTGGGTCCTTGGAGGTGGCAGGTGGGGGGGGGGGGTTCACCTGCCGAATATCACCAAGGAGTGTCTGTGATGTAGTTGAGGGGGGGTGGGGGGGGGAACCCCACACACCCCCCAATCCACAACCACTCCCCACCCACACCCGCCAACCCGAGCCAACAAACCCACACACTACTAAACCCGATGAGTTCCCGCGCGGTAAAGGGGAGTAGTGGGAGTCTCCACCCACATCTTCGACCAAACCACCAAGTTGCGGTTGTTGCCGCGGGTACCCAGGGGGTTGGGGCGCAATCCTAACGCCACACCCTCCACACCCAAAAACCCACCAACCCAAACCACCCACCACCAACACAACCCCCACCTCACCACGGGAAGAAACGGCGTCTCCCAACCCTCACCCCCCCCCAACCAACCCAAAGACAACCCCCCTATGCTCCCCAGTACCCAACCCCCCAATATACCCAAACCAACCCACAAAACTCACCGACAACCCTAAAAACACCACGCACCCCACAACCACACCCCTCCAAAATACGACCGACATAACACTCCAAACCCACAACCAAAACCAACACCCATACAACCCCCCAACATCCAAGAACCCCCACCTCCCCCCCCCCCCCCCCCCCCCCCCCACACCCACACTCACCCACCCCCCAACCCAAATCAAAACAACCCGCAACCCCCGACTCACCACAACAAACCCCCCACCACCAATTCTCCCAAAACGAAACCCACCAAAAACCCACGACCACCAACAACACCCGCAACAACAAACCCCAAACCCCACCAACCCAACCACCCCATAACGCAACAAACCCCAACGCAACACAACACAAAACCAACCCACAACCAACCCCCCCCAAAACCAAAACACACAAACACCCACACCAACCCCCCAATCAACCCCTAAAGCACACACACAAGAACAACCACCCCAACCAACCACACAACACTCTCAACCACAAAACCCAACCATCTCCCACACCCGCACCCCCCAACACCCCCAACCAAACCACCACCCACCCACACCACCAGCCGATCCCACACACCAAACAACAACACCCATCCCAACACCCATAACCCAACCAAACCCACCCACGCCCCACATACAACCCCCACCCCAAACAACAACCAACCGCACCACAACCCTCCCCCAACCCAAAAACCCCCCCAATTCCACACCACACTCAACCCTCCCCACACCACACACCACGCCAAACCACACCCCCAACCCAAAATAAACCTACCTATACCTCAACTCATTCCACTATAACCCGATACCAACCACAACAAAACCAAACGCCCCCCCCAACAAAAACCCACATCAATCACACATTCACACCAAAACCCTCATGTGAAACCTAACACCACCTACTTCCCCCCACCAACCACCCCGATCTCACCTTACCCTCCAAAACCATTCTTCAAATACCCCCAACTCGACTAATCCACCAACACCTGAAAAAATCTATAACCCCCACACCTCTCGTCATTCAACTCATCCAAACAACACACCACCCTATCCTTTTACCAATATGACATGCCCCTCCCACTCCCCCCCCACAACCCGACACCACTAGTTACCGAACCTAGTCAACTCTATCCAAATCCCCTCTATCGTCCACTACACTCCTACACACACCCCTCTTCACCCACCACACATCAATCTACATCCCACTATCCCCTAAAACCCAACCACATCCTGTCCGCCACACACAACAAACATATCACCCTACCCCCATATCCACCACAAAACTACCCACAAACCACCCCCGACCACCACAACACCACTAATCCAAGACCACTCACCCATCCCGTCAACACTACGAAAGATATCAATCTCAAACCAACCAACAAACACAACACAAGCTTCAACCAACATACCAACAAACTCCACACTAAAATACTGCACCCAAACAATCAACAACCACAGCCATCCCAACCCCCACTATCCTAAAACACCAACTGCCCCCAATCAAATCCACACGTACAACTATATCCCCAACCAACTACAACACAAAGAACACCCAAACACACAACCACCCTCCAACTCACCAAGTAACCCCTACAACACCTCCCCCAAAAACACCCCCCCCAACCCCCCACACCGTAACCACCACAAAACACTCTACACACAATAAAGCACCACACCAACAACGCCAATCCACCGCAAAACCCCCCCCCCTTCTACGCATAGAAAAACACACCACCAAACCACCGAACACCAACCCAACACAAAACAAAAAAACCAATAACCAAACCAAAATAAACCCCAAACCCCTCATAAAAACAACCCACCCACCTCAAACAACCACCCAACTATCCCCACATATCAACCTCCATACCATCTCATCAAATGCCCAACCAATAGAGCCCCTAACTAAGCAAAACAATCAATCAATCCACCAACCCCAACTCTCTAACCACTTCCCTGACGTGTAACTCAACAACACCTAACATAAAACACAACTCCATCTAATCACCCAAACCCCCTACCTACACAAACATCATTCACAAAATCAATAACTAACCCAAAACCAACACAAACCCAAAAATCAATCTTAACCATATACAACCCAACCAACAAAAACACCACACCCCCCCACCATTAACAACCCCCTAAAAACAAAACCCCCAAAAAATCCAACCCCCCCCCACACACAAAAAAACACATCAACCCACCTTAACAATGCAGAACACCAACACCCAACTTCTCCTCAACACCTACAAATCCCTATAAACCTCAACCTTAACGACTCCTACACCACCATCCATCAACAACCATCCACCTACCACCAACCAACCCACAACCCCCCACTACACCCAACCACTAACCCTCCCCACACACCCATCCCTAAAACCCCACACACACACAACCCCACAACCACTCAACCGAATCCCAACCAACACCCACCCCAACAATCAGCTAACCCCCCGGACAAACCACGCAACAACCCCACCGCCCCACTTCCCAAACACCACCAAAAACCCCACCAACAACCCAACACAAACCAAAACGACACCACACAGCCACACAAACACCCATAACCCAAACTACCCCCAAAACCCCAACACCAACTCCCCACACACCCCAACCTCACACCCCACAACATCACGACTCTCTAAAAACACTCCAACACAAACCCCCACATCCATCTCCCAACAACAACCCCCCAATCAAATCACAAACCCAACCCCCCCCCAACGTAACAACCAAAACGTATCCCACACAACTACACAATCCCCCACCAAACCCAACATCACAAAACCACCCATACCTCACGTAACACACCAAACCCCTAAACCAACCAAACCCCCAACCCCACAACCCTGGACTCCAACCACCCTTCTCACACGTCCCAACCCCACACCCACCAACCCCACCACTCCAACAAAAACCACACCAACAACCAACAACACCACAAACACATCTAACAACCCCGCCCAAAACCAACCAACCAACACTCGTAACAAACCCACCACATTCAAGTATAACCTCACCAAAAAAGAACAACCACCACACCAACAAACCAACAACACCACCATCAAACAACCCCCTAAAACCCAATCAACCCCCAATCACAACCAACCCCCGCAACCCCACCAACAGCTACTCCCACATATACTACAACATCCCAACAAACCCACCACCCAAAGCACCAATCAAACTAAACCCACCCCCCCTACGAACACCCCCAACACTCACATCAGAAAACCAACCCCCAACGCAACAAACTATCACCATCAACCCACAAAAGCCGAACCCACCCCCACAACCACCTCAAACCACTATCACACCACCGACCACATCAACCAACAAACAAACAAACCTAAACCCCTACCCATACACAACCAACACCCCCAAACCACAAAACAAACTCTCCAAACCCAGCACACCTCCCCGACACACAGCCACAAACCCCTAAACCCATACCACCAGCAACACCCCCCCCCCCACCACAGCTACACCCACCAACACCACCCCAAACACCAACAAAACACAAAAACAACACTCGAACCCCCCCATAACCGACAACACCTCTCAACCCAACCACACACAGACCCCCACCACTACCTACCCTTCAAAAACCCCCCCCACATACACAAACCCACAACATAAACTACAACCCACCACCACCCCAAAAAATAACCCTCCCACCACCACAACAAGCCCCAAACACCCTCGCAGAACACAACAACCCCCCCCCAACACATCCCCTCCACACAAACCACCAACACCCAATACACCCAACCCCAAAACCACCCGCAAAACCCCCCCACCCCCAACACAAAAACAAACAAACACACCCCATAACGGACCCATACATAACCCACGAAACCCAACCAAAACTCATCTACCCAAACAACCAACACCTCACAAAACAAAACACCCACATCCAAACGAAACCCTACCTCGTAAAGCCACATACAACCCCTCCTCACCATCCTACCCAACACCTCCACCACACACCCCACAAGTAAACCCGAAAACTCCACACCACACAAAACCTAACCCCCCGCCAAAACCCACAAAAACTCGACAACCCAACCCCAACAACCACCTACTAAACCCAACCCCGACATCCCAACACCCACCTACCTACCCCCAACAACGTCCAAACCAACCCCTATAACCAAACATCATCACAAACCCCCAACCAACCCACATTACAGAAACCGCCCAACAAAACACATCAGCACCAAACGCCACAAAAGACCAACCTCATACAACTCCACACCCTAATCAATAAACCACAAACACAACAACAAAAAGTGTATCCACAGCACGTTCCCCCCCCCTGGCTCGATATAATCAGTCCGCCAGTTTCCCCCCACAACCCCACACCCTAACCCCCCAACTAAACCCACAACTCTCGAAACAACAAACCAACAACAAAAAAAAACCCAACACCACCACACACAATCAACACTAACCGCCCCTCAAGCCACACATCCAACCCACCGAACACACAAAACAGAACAACCCACCCCCAAAACCCCAAGTCTCATCCCCCCCCCCAACACACAAAACCCCAACCCAAAACTGAAAACAACGTCGCACTAACGCCGAAACACCACCTAACAATCCACCAACCACCTCTCCCCCCCAACACACTCATCACCAACACCATCAAAACCCCAACCCCAAACAACAAACAACTCCCCACAAACCTACTCTCAATAACACCCTAACAACCAACCCCCCCCCCCCAAAAAACACCCAACAAAACCAGTACAACCAACAAACCACAAACACCAAGCACCAAAACCCCAAAAACCAGTCTCACACTCCCCCCCAAACCAACACCACAACACACCCACCAAAACCCAAACCAAACAAAAACCCCTAAATTAAAAATTACCCAAATACACAACCCAACCCCTAAACTTAACACCCGTAATCCAACCGACCACACACAACAAAACCCCATCACACCAACCACTTCCCAACCAAACACCCCAAACCCCACCCCCAAACCAAATACCACAACTACCCCTCGAACCCCCGACAAACACACCCACCAAACTCTGGCGGGGGGGGGGGGGTGCATTCTAAACACAAATCCCCAACACTAATCCCAAATAACATAAAGACCATCCGAAACCAACCAACCACCACAACACAGAATACCCACATCATCCACTCCACCCACACCAACGCCAACAAAACCCAACAAACCGATACCACACCTGCAATAACCCATAACCACACACCAAAACCAACGCAACATCAACCACACACCCACAACACCACACCCCAACCTGCCCCACCAAACAACTACACCCACACTCCAAAACCAACAACACCACACTTCCAAAAAACCACAACCATAATAACCTCAACCCATACACCTAACCCCCAACCCCTCACAAACAACTAAATCTCAACCAAAACCTCTAACCCATGCCAACCCAAATCAACCAAAAAAACCCCAACCAAAATACTATCCAAAACATCCCATCACCACACCAACCCAACCCCCACCCAACATGCTTAAAACCCCAACCCCCACACCCCAAACCCCACCCCCAGTACACACCTCACACACCACAACAATCCAAACAAACACCAACCATCCACCCACACCTCAACCACAACAACCCAACCCCACACACAACAACCCCAACACCCGACCAACAAAACCCACGAACAACCAAAACCCACACACCAACCCCCCAAACACCCACGCCTCCTAAACCCCCACACAACCAACACCAAAACACAAACTAACCCCTCCCACAACCCCCACAACAAACAAACACCAACAACAAACTTAACCACATCCTACAATCCCAACCCCAAGCCACCAACCCCCCAAAAAAAACCACCACAAACAACCCCCACAACAACACCCACACCAACCACCCCTACCTCACTCCCCAAAACACCCGCGCTAAAACACCAAACAAAAAACCCAACCATACCATAAACACCACCGTAACATCCTAACCGATCAACCCCAACCTCAACAACCCCTCCAAAAACATCCACGGAAAGGACTCCCTAAAAACACACGCCACAACCCGCCCTTCGTGCCAACAAACACAAACCTCACACCCACTAACCCCAAACCCCCACCACCCAACCAACCATACCACACACACAAAAACACCGAACACATACAAACCCAACTCCCCACCCCCCAACAACCAAACACATCAACAACCTCGAACACAAAAACCCCCCATACACAACAGCCACGTACAACCACACAAACCCCCACCTCCATCACAAATGCCTACTATACACACCCCCACCCCAACCACCACCAACCCCACATCCCAACCCACACCACCCAAACCCCTCACAAACACCCAACACTAATGATCTCACCATCAATACCCAAACCAGCAAATACCCCCCAACGACAGTCGCAAGCCATCCCGAAACTACAAATTAAGCATAACAAACACCATATAATCACACCCAATAAAGTCGCATACCAAAATCCCAAACTACCACTCTATCTAAGCAAACACACCATCTCATCTCCCATCAATAACATCACAAGACTATACACGTACCAAACATAATAATATCAAACCAATACAGTAGTCCTCTTATATATTATAATACTCGTTAAACAATTACAAACATATATATAAAACCCTTAAACTATTCTTAATGCACTAATTAGAAGAAACACACTATAACTATTAAATATTATTATATCTATCATACACAATTGCGACCAAAATAATACTAATTATATATTAAAATATTATAAAGGAACACTAAAACGCCAAGATGACTAGACTTACGGCCCTATTGGACTGAAGTTCACTGCAACGTACAATGGAGATATGATCCTCATATCACTGCCCACAGTGTTCAACACCGTATGAGGACCAGGGTTCTGGAACAATTTAACGTGTTCATGTAAGAATATTAAGTATTTTCTTTCAGAAGGTATATAGTAGATTATTTGCGACAAAAGCTTAAAAACAGTCACTCATTTATTATAAAACTGGAAACGGACCACGTGTGAAAAATTTAACACTGCGTTTTGAAACCCTCAAGTTCATCACCTTTAAAGTTTCAAATGCTTGAGTCACCATATACAATTAATTTCTGTGAATATCTGATTCACAAAGTCTATGGTCTCCAGAACTCATAAATTAGCAGAACAAAAGATTGTCATATGGTGGCCAAACAGGTTGAAGAACACGTTGTTGTTCTCGAACAAGATGCTGTTCGTCCAGTGTAGAACAGTTGGAACTGCCTCTTCAATATGATGAGTCATCATCCGGCGTGTCCCTGCGGATGACAGCTCAACTACGTCACTTGCTCTGGCGCGGTAGTGTCGTGGCGCTCCGGACCCCACCCCGTCTGTGTAGCAATCGGCACCTTTCCCACATTGTCCACTGGCGTGTCTGTCTTTGCACAATGTACAGATCACGTCGCAAAACAGTCTCAACTAGTATCACTGAAGATTTTTTCATACAACAAAGACTTTTTATTCACATGACAATTTTGATTAACCCTATTTCCATTAAAAAAATACAATATAACAAAATTCATTAACAGGTGGTTAAATATAGAGAATCAGCCAGTCTGTTTATTTAATTTGCATCAGACAATTACTTTGAAGTATAAAAATTGTTTACAATAACATTTAAAACATAGGCTCAATGTTCAACTCATCTTTCATATTGTCTATCTCATCATTGTGTATCATAACACAATATATTACTTGTGTGACAATACCTTAATTATACACCACATTTACTAATGTTGCTTTGAACATATTCAAGCTGACATAATGCAAAGTTAGTTATCATTATTAAGTTTTGAACAATTTTTTTATAACTCATTATTCGGTTGTAATCATTATGCTTATGACCTAAAAAAATAAATTACTCATATTTTCATTATTTTTTAGCTCATGTTAAATGCTTATTTAAATTCCAATCACTCATCACCTTATTATATTCAACAATTGACAAAATACATTTTATTTGCACATATATTACAATCATAAGCATTGTCATTCACAATTATAATCATAATTAAATTGTGATTTCTTTCTATCACTCGATATGTCTAACAAACCAATGTTAGTACAACACATTTACCCAACAACAAATTTAAAATAACACAATCTAACAAATGTCGCAATCTACTTTTTACAATAGCTTACTATTTCCAAAATTATTACATTAATACTATTGTGTCTATTGACCTAGACTTTGGTAAAATGGGGACTAATGCCATGCTACAGATCACAAAAAGTTCTTTTACTTTTTAGACGCTCATAGTCAAGGTTAACAATCCACCTGAAACTGAATAACCTAGGTCTGGCCATTGTGAGTGATTAATAGAGTACTTCGCGTTAAAGAATTTAGAATTTGGGAAAGTGACTAACTATTGTAATTCATTGGTTCAAATCGTACTGCACATTGAAACCACATTTAACATAGCTACATTCTCCACCCTTCTCATGAAAATTCTTATGATGACTTAAACATCAAACGAACATCTATTAGATAGCAATATACCAATGTACACTATACTTGAAGATTATTTCAACACTACAACATAACACAAAGTTGCTATTAAAAAACACAAAGTAATTAAGCCAAGCAATCTCCCTCTTTCACATCTTATCAAACATAGGTACCAATCTCATCTTTATTTCACAATATCAGTAATTACATCATACTGATTACTTTCTATATACACACAGAGAACAACGTCATTGTAAAACAAAATACTTCCTCAAAAATCTCCCTCAAATCATATTTGGTTAAAATACATACCATGGAATCCTACTCCAAATTGTTAGTTAGAGTAGTATTCATATATAAAGCAACAAAATACAGTTTACTTAGCAACTTACATACAAGTTGTTCTAAAAATCTTGATACATTTAATATCTAACATACATGGCACAATTCAACCAAATGTTGTATTCAACAATATGGACAATGAACCCAAGTTATATTAACATGGGTAGTTTAAAAGAATCATCCCGTAAATCATTTTGGTGTCCATAATCAATTTCCTATTATCCTTAGTCTTTATATTCAATCTTAGTCATTTCAATATAAGTATAACAACAGTGTATACAATAACACAGTATTGTAAAGAAAGTTCTCCTTTCATTATTTAAGAACAAGAGTATCACAAAATGTGTATCTTGGATTATATTCAATATCAACAATATGCATACAAGAAGTTAAACAAAAAGCAAAGTATTACATTAACTTTATTTTAACTTCATCATGGTTTAACATTTCTTTGAAGTCATATCATATTATTTATTTAATCATTTTAGCATAAACATTGACAAAGTCAATTATGAACATTGTTTAAGTATTAACCAGTCTTATCGACTATACCAAAGTTTTATTACAAGATAGCGCCGATCTCACCTATTTCAATTTATGTGAACCCCAGTCATCCTGGCATTATTATTGTGGTTCAAAATTTAATGTATGCTACATAACATGGGTTATGGTGCAAACAATATAATTTAGTAAAAGTCTCCATAACTATCTTTCTAGTTTTACTCATCTTATCAGGTTATTATTTTTAAAATATTCAATATAAACCATTCATCGGATCTTAAAGAAACGAAGCTCATTATAAAACAACATCTCCTCCAAACAAACATATCTCTCGATACTAAAAATCATTATTATTAGTGTTATATTCATATTAACAACATATTAATATTCAACAAGATATCATTTAAAATCATTCAATATTTTTCCATACATTCACAACCAACAACTCTCTGGTTATTATTATTTTTTCACGAAAATTTTTAATTCAGGCCTTACCAATTTATTATACTATTATGAACATTTGTATGGATACATTTTCTTTAAACAGTCATTTTTTAACCATTAAAGATATTTATTATTACATATCATACTTAGTTATCAACATGAAGTCTTAATATAATTTCACAGTTATAAATTAAATCTCCTATTCAATCACTAAATTCACAATACTCACGGCAATATTTTAATTCTTACACCAAAAGGCCCTATATATTTGTCTTGTTTATTAAATGAAACATCTTATAAGTACATTTATTCATTTAACAATAATCATCCTCTACCATCTACATCTTTTTATTTTATTTTTTTTAATATAACACCCCCTATCATTATAAACAGTATTCCTGCTTCAATCACTATTTAATTTATTATCTTCTAAGATGTAATTTTAGTGCAACAGACTAATTATATATGTTTAGTTTTCTTCTGAGACAAATGTACGTTATCCGAGAGCGACAGAACTTTAAATTTTTTCTTCTTATATTAAAAGTTTGAGACATGCATAGAAATCATTTATAAAGCCGCCTTACTCGTCATTCACAAAGATTTAGACATAAGAGTCTTTTCCCAATGTCTACATCAAAGTTTTCACATTTCACACCCACAGTCATATTATTATCAACTTTCCCTTTTGTTTGTTTAGACCCCCACTATTATATTATGATCTCCATCCTCAAACATAGAAGACTCATTCAATTCTTACTAAGCGCTACTACTGACGTTACATTTTATTTTTTATTATTCTTCGACATTTGAAGGTCATCGCACTAACAACTCTTTCAAAATAAAGTTACCTAAACGTGCTAGGGTTTTGTTTATTTGTTCCACATTAATTATCTACTACACTGTGTTTTAGATACGCTTAACATTGGTTTTCTTCTCTTTCATCCATTTATTTTAGGCCCTACCTGAACAGAATTTTTATTCTATATATTTCATAACCTACATCTAGTTAGTGTGAGGTGTTTGGCATTTAACTTTTTAAGTGTTCATCTAAGTTCTCATGACACTCAATCAAACGTCTACACATTTACTTTCATAGTTTTATTGACGAAAGGTTGTCTTTTAGTACTCCCTATCCTATCATCGACTTCCTTTTATGACAGTCACACATTAGTTAATTCATGTTACAACACTTCTCATCGCTAAACTTTTATACATCAGTACTTACTTACACTTCTGCTCCTCAACACTTTTGTTCATCTATACCTTTTCATTTACTATTCATCAAGTTAAGAGTTTATTATCATTAGTTATTTTTAGTTAGCAACTCACTACTCCAATGTTACGGTCCATCATTCATAATGTGTCATCATATATTATTATATCCATTCTCTTTCATCTTACTAACTAACCTGAATCCTCCTAGTACTCTAGACTATAATTACTGCTCCAGCTTGGTATTGTTATATCATTGTTAAAACGAACTCCTAACAGCACATTTATTTTTGTCTGCTAAACACCGCACTCGCTCAGCTTATTTATTCTAATAGGTTCTCTGCACTGATCTTTATTCTCTACCTTCAATTTTATTATATCATTTACTATGTTAATGCTAATACCACCACCTTTACCTCCGATTACTGATACTCTTGCAACAAATCTACTTTATACCACTTGTCTTTATTTAGTTTGTTTATAAGTTGATATCTCTCAAACGTTCTAATCTATTCTTTCATTTATATCATCTCCTATATTGAGCTCTACCTAGTTTTACACTTTATTTTCTCTATTGACCCAACCATCTACCCATATCAAGTGATTAATCATTGTCACTAATTGAGTATTCATACTATTCATTATATTACAATTAAGTTTAGTTTCAAGTTATCTATATTTATTATTACTTTTCTTACATTTATTTTATGTCATGGTTAGTTTTCATTTCTTTAAATTTGGTGTCCCCATGCAATGCTTATATTATATTTTTGCTAACATTGTCCATT
Organism: Stictocephala bisonia; assembly: GCA_035578905.1. Taxonomy (NCBI): domain Eukaryota; kingdom Metazoa; phylum Arthropoda; class Insecta; order Hemiptera; family Membracidae; genus Stictocephala; species Stictocephala bisonia. The sequence goes on from JAQJVL010004161.1 coordinate 23,156, forward strand.
ATATTGGACAAGTGTATGTCTTTTCCCCTAGACTTCGATTCTGGCCTAAGGTCTTCATATCCAGTATTTTTGTCTTTATTTTTCATTTGAGTTATAGAAAGACACTCTATGCAATGTTCAACATAACAGACACATCGGAGGTCATCCGAGTCCACCCTGCGTGTACCTCCTCTTCCCACACAATCGTCTATATTTTTTCGACCATAGCTTATTTTGCAAAATGTTTAATAAAATAAACAAAAATATGATTATATTAATACATAATTCTTTTCTTTTTAATTTTTTGAAGTATTAAAATAAGAATAGGCCCTAATATTAAAATATTCGTTTACAAATTCAATTATTCCTTATCATATAGCCTAGCCTATAACACTTTTCATTTATGTATTCTTTATTTCAAATATTATTTTTTTTTTTATTTTTTTATAAATTAAAATCTGAAACTTGTACTATCCATTAGGCTCCACGTTGTTATGCGTAGGGCATACTGCCATTACTGTAGAATATTACATAAATTATAAAAATTCTGTCAATAAACTAAGTACAAATCTGCAACCAAGCTTTCAAGCCTCCACGCATTGTCATCTCAGGCAAATTCACGGTAGCAATTTAGACTTTATCTGCTTGAATTAATTTCTTTATATTTATAATATACTTTGTCAATCCTTCATGATTCAGAATACATACAAATTAAATTGTTTTCATGAAATCTCGATTGTTGGTTTCTTCTTCAAGGTCTTTTAACAAGTAAAACGGTGGAACTTAAAGACATTTATGGTGACAATTAAAAACATAATGTTACGTCACCTTACAAAAATATCTTTAATACTTATTACATATTTTCAAAAATTAAAAACTTTACTGAAATTTACTCAACAAATACTAACTCTAGTAATTAAAAGAGACATCTCACTTCTCCTCGAATTAATATTCATTTAGTGCGAACATTTTGGCTAATCTTAACAATTTACTAAGTATAGCTATAAACTTAAAACTAAGCTGAGTCACATTATTGTGGCATGATTCCGTCAGTTTATTTGCTGTAATCAAGCGCGAGTATTCGTTTGCGAAAATTACATAATTATATTATTAACACGTCCCCTCCCAATTTAAAAAAAAACTTTTGGTTTAAAGAACACTTTTTTATAATATTTTAGAAAAACATACTAGTTAAATATGAGTATAATTAGTTGACAAAGTCGCCCACTGACAATAAGCGTTCTCTCTAGAGGCCCCGAACACACCCAGAGAAACAACTCACAACACCTGATGTTACACATCTTGCGTCTTCTAAGAATGCAGATCTTAGCTGTAGGCACAAGCGTCGTCTTCACCTCCAAGGGATTTCAATATTTCTACACCCTCCTACTCAATTCTTCTACTCAAATCTTTCCCGACGGCATTATTCCTATCTGTGATCTACAGACTAATCGGTCCTATATCCGTTTTTGCCCCGAAGGTATCAAACCCATATATAGTGTACACGTTCAATCACTTCCCCTGTTATTGTGGCGCTGCATTCCTACGCGCATTTTTTCGAATTACTAAGGCATCCATTTTTGATTTGGTATCCCTTTCAATGCACAGCGCTTTTGCGATCGCTCTTCTCACACCTCCATTCTGGTCTCTCTTTCCCTGTTTCTAGCTTTAATATCTCGGTGGCGTGGCCTAGTCGAACATTCTAAGAGTAGAACTCTTTTGTCGAGTCCTGTCCCCACGCCAGACATTGTTTAACAGTTACATGTCTGCGAGACATCCCATGATTATTTGATATTCTACGGTAATATAGCCCACCACAACCATGGACACCTGTTTCCGAACAAAGGGTATTTTGTTTGAGGGGACTTATTTCTGTCTCCACGTCTTAAACATCTTGGCGTCTTTCTCATCAACGACAATTCTGGTAACATAAATTCGACCATTCCTTATATTTTTCATTTTCACATTAAATCATTCTTTTACCTTTAAACAATAAGTTTTATTATTTATCTAAATAATTCATTTACCTATCAATTTTGGTGGACCTGTTAACAACTTTACTACTTATAAAATGTCGTCAACACTTTCCATATTCAACCATAAAATGTAGCGATCTAGGTGCAATTAAATTCTGTGGAATATAATATTGAAATATATATAAAAAGATCACATAATTACGGATGTAAACAGTAATAAAATCACACATTAAAATTGTCAACAAATTAATTATGACAAACACACGAGGCAATCGCTCCGGTATTTCATCATCGCGCACCTGAATATAGAATGTCAAGCATTTTAGCAATCCGACACACGCCCCGGTGCTCCAAGTACACGCAATAGCCCAGCACAAAACCGAACAACATGTCTGTACTGGTGGGTATAGCCTATCACAAGAAAGGTAGTACTGCGCGTTTTCACTTTTTATAGCTTTTTTACATATTCAAAGAAAAATAAATCAAAAAAAAAACCAACACACATATATTACATACTTTGCATTGGTGACGTAAATATTACCCATTCACAACTTGAAATTAAAATCGAAATAAATGACTAGCAGCACCATTAGTATAATATTGAATCAATACAAATCGGGATATTGTACGTATATAATTCGCTTCTTGGTATTAATCAACCCGTAAACAAATCGTTAATTAGCTAGAGATCAGGGTTAATGTAATTGTTTAGGTATTTCGGTACTCAACATCCAACCTAAAAACAGCAGAAAAAATTAAATTAATAAAAATTCATAAAGACAGATTTTCAATTTTTTTTATCTGACAACAAAATGAATATTTTTTTAAAATCGAGGAATTATATAATACAGATTAATCATGTCATCCCAAAAGGTAAGTTAGGTCTGAAAATCTTGAAAAAAACACTTATTACAGTTACGTGTAACACTCACTAGTACGTTGAAGTACCACTAAATAATCTAGTTACCAGATGACGATAAGGGAGAAAACTTGGGTTTCAAATTCTCAGTCGCAATTTTCAGACAGTCGATTGCATTCGGGCAAAATGCAACAATAAAGTAGACCGCAGCGGTGTAGCCCGGTACCGGTCGATAGACCTTAGGCCCACAGACCGAACCAATCACGAGCAGTAGTGAGTCGTACAACAAACGTCCGTCCAATGACCAGTGGTACAGCGCTGTAGTGGCGACCTGCAATGCTCATTGGATAATTGACGGGAATTGATATTTACAGAGGGGCTTGTTTGAGCTACTAGTTTTCATTGATCATTATGAATACAAATTAGAATAATGATTTCTTTATATTTAATGGCAATAAGTGTTATCAACAATATTTTTACTTTGTTTTCAATGTTAAATAAAACCGTTATTCACCGACAAGCCAGCAACCAGACCCCAAGACAAACGCACACATACATATCACCTAAAACAACCCCACTGATCGTTACAATTTCAGCTGCCATCAACAATTGTTATAGTTTCAGTGAAATTAGATCAGTAAGAACATAGCTGCCATAGAAGCTCTTATACTCACAATACACAGCTCCCGGCATTTTTTATTTTACTTTTTTTATTGTATATTCATTTAAAAATATGGCTACAATTCTAAATGCCTCTTGTGTAGAAGTTTGGAGAAAAACTAATTCCCCAGTGTGGTGGCTAAGTGGCTAGAGCTTCCCGGAACTGTGGAGGGCAAGGTTCTAAGGTTCGAATCATCCACTGAGCTCAACGGTAGGACAGCGTACTTCACACTCATTAAATAACAGTCCCAACGCACAGATATGCTGTATGTCAGGCCCATGAGTGAACTGGCGCAGTGAGGTTTATTTACAATACAATAACAAGTAAATTAAAGGAAAAATAGATGTAACCTTGGCGAGCGTTCACAAGAAAGTAAGGTTGCAGTGGTTCGCATCAACCTACGTTCCGTTAGATTGTGTACCTAGCGAGTTCATACGTTTCAAAGTAGTTATCAGTTACCACTCTATTTGCCATAAGCGATAGACATGGCCAGTCGAGTTGTCAATGCACCCAAACCTTCGTTTTTACACACCCAAATCCTTAGGGATAAAATGATACAGTAATTATATAACAACAATATGTTTACTGTAATTTGTACAATCACAATTGTAAATCATATCTTACAAATTGCCAACCTAAGCGTGTTCGCTATGGCTTATAGAAAGATGAACCTAGAAAAGAAAGCGTTGCATCAGATGATTTTGTTAGGAACACAATGTCTTTAAAAAGCCTATTGTTAGCCGCAGTGGTTTAGTGTTTGACATGACTCCACAGGCATCAATGGCAGGATGTTAACCACGAGTTCACATCCCAAGAGTTTATCTATATGTAACTTGATGGGTGTTCGGACCTTTTTTCTAGCATAAGAACGATTAGATACTCAACTATTAAAAACTTTATACACGACGGGGGCGTTGAAAAGACACAGAAAAATATGAACGAATATTAAATTTACGACCATGGCATTCTCAAAACTCGTTATTGTGTAGTATTACTAAGTATGCTACGATTATAAAATACAATGCCGTAAAACAATCAAACCGTGACTTTTTTCACGAAAGTGAAAGTAGGAGAAAAAATTCACATCCAAAGAGTCAACTAATTAAAATAGATTGCACTTCGGATGCCTTTTCCTCACTCCTTGTTCTCCTGCAAAGGAGTCGAGTTACGCCAACCAGAAATCTGGAAAACCCAAATGACCGAGATCGGTCTAACACATCGGATCCGCCGTTTGATCGCCATAAGCAGCTTTTAGCCAAACGCTTTGCGAATAAAAAAACACAGAGCCCTTGCTCATCATTCTATTAAGAAAAAAGCACCGCTATAGCTAGCCGCCATCTTGGATTCTGTTTCTCCATAAAGCCAATATTCAATTAATCTTAGAATAAATGGTCGTATCTTAATTTATGAACTTTAGCTATCTTCAACACGTATCAATGAACAAAAGCCATCCCCCAATGTAATAATTATTTTGTCACCATAACGACAGCAACTCGAGCCTCCGTCCCTCTACCCTGGTGTTACTATGGAACTACTTGTACTCCGATCGACAATCAGTCACTAAGAATCGACTTATCGTCTGTCCTCCAAACCAACTGTGTGTAGTGGAAAACCAAAGAGCTCAAAATAGTGCTCTTTCACACGATCCGGAACGAGCGCCAGTGCGTGCGATCGCCTCTGATGTCGGACGTTGGGGCTATGGGAAGTAGATAAGATCTCTCATATCCCACAACGTGATACCCGGGGACGGGCGCCGCACATGCGGAGACGCCCGCGCGGGTTTACGGCCGCACGCATAATATATTCCCGCCGGACTCCCCAACGCCCGGACAAATGCGCGCGGTTCTCCACGCCGGACCACTCTGGCTGAAGGACGTCGGCTATTTGTTTCTTATTGAGAGTTCTCACACGGTCCGGCGCGTCGTGCCGCGCGGACCGAACCTTAGAAAAACAGATATTATTGGACTTAGCAAGAAACTGATTAAAAATCCTATGAAACTGATTCTATTGACAAGTAAAGTTACAAATAGGAGAACATTACCCATTAATTATTTATGGGTAACTTACAAACTGCACAATTTTGGAATTTTGAAAAAATGGCCTTCACATTTTTCCAATAACACACCAGCGGTCCACAACTTGATAAATAGATCTTATGTAAACCACCCTGTATTTCGTGGTATTTTCGGATAGAACACAATCTCTTCTTCCAAACGTTTCATGGATATTACTTTTTTGCATTTTTTTTACGACATCAAATTTTAAAAAGTTAAACCGTTCTTTCGAGTTAGTGGGCCTCAAACGTTTGAATTAATTTTTAGAACTTTTCATCATATGGCCACACAAACAGAATATGGAAGATAACTTCAGTACTTTTATGCCATGGATATTCATTAGTTAAAAACAAAAAGTATTCTTGCAACTCTTTTTCAATTCTCTATTGACAATTTTTTGATAAAAATACTGTACTTTGAGATAAAGAGCTAACGAATATTTCAAGACTTTTTTATTTATTCATTTTCTTCAAGTCAACGTCAACCTCACCGAGATGCATTGGTAATTTTCGAGAGATTCGGCATGCTAAAAAGTCTAATTACGGATTTATCTCAAAACACGGTTACATTTTATTAAAAAAAAAAAAGAAAATGGCGCCAAAGAATAAAAAACAGTACCAAAAATTAAAATGAGAAAACCATATCCCGAAGTTTTTGGCCACCTCGACTCGCGCAAACGCTGTACATATAATATATACTAAGAATAAAAAATAGATAGTATATAACATATAATATACTATATAATATATATAAATATATATAGGGTGGCTTGAACTACACAAACAGCCTCTTTAAAACGTAAATCAGAATTAAAACTATTTTATATATATAAAACTTTAAACCTTTATTGTAAACGCAAGCATTTTCTCAATATGTTATTGGATGGAGTTCCTCAATGTGTGAACCTCTTTTTTTGCAGCTTTACGTCTTCGAGTTATGTCATAAAGTTCATCACATCAAAATGAAATTGATTGAGGTACGCAGAAAGTACGAACAAGAATCCTTTCCTCACGTTCCGGACAATGAATAACAAAACTTTGAAGGACCCACAGAAAATATTTCCGGATTTTGAAGCAAATGGGTGAATCCAAACCTAAAGCCTATTTTTATTATTTCTTCTTTATCTCATTCGCCGTTCACAGCATAGGCATGAGGTACATAGCTAAAACTTTCTTCACTGTATCGCCGATGTTAACATCACGATTATAATAGCTTAAGCCCTCAACTGAACAGTCATAAAAAATCTGCGGGAGCGCCGCGACGCGGCGCGCGCTGGAACATAAAAACACAACATCGTCGTGAAAACATCATAGCTTGCAGTAAAGCGCACGGCGGGTCGCCGCGCCACGGACCCTGCGCACGGATGGATGGACGTCGTTGTGAGAAAAGAGCTACATCGTGCCATACAACGGCTCAGCCCAAGAAGTACACAATCGATAAACTTATACACCCTCAGACCTCTATCATCTGCTTAATGTACAAAGGATAAATCCAAGTGTCACTCAGGTTACTGTTGCAATAGAGTACACATAGCCACTCCTTACAATTGACAATCTATAATCCTAAGACTCAGAGTATCGTTCTTAATCTAAAAATTTATAACTACGCTATAAAATTTGATTTCCTACAGTGCAATATTTCGCTTTATGCAATATCTGAAAAATTATATCCTCTCTGGTGAGTTTCATCTTTGGAAATTCAGCAGGAGTTTTTCATTTTCTGATTTTTTTAAGGAGAAGCCGATCTCCTTTTTAACCTTTCTCTACCCTACCCTCTAGACCGTTAAAACCAATCAGAGCCGCATCAGTTAACTCATACTATTGATTCTGTGTAGGGCAACTAATCAGCACCATTAGTAAGATAAGATAAACCGCGCATAGTCCATAGGTGTATAGTCTCTTATAATCACTCTACTAACTAACAGTTTAAGCGCTAGGATTACGACACAACCTTCTTACACCTCCTTGAGTCTAGTGTGCCTGCTCAGTTCTTAGCGAACCACATACTGAATATAGATCTGGTGTGGGCAATTATCAGACATACATACAAGGAGAACCTGCAATAAGTCCAAGGGTATATAATAATGATACAAACTAACAGTTAAAGGCCCAGGATTCGAACCTTCTTACTCTTGTACTAAGATGTCCTGGCCGTCTTAGACCACTCACTGATATTGATCAGTGTGGAACATTAGTCAGACATCACTACATGAGAACCGCATAGTCCAAAGGTGTATATTAAATGATTACAACACTCAAAACGTTAAGGGAGCATGATTCCGAACCTTCTTAGACTCATGTCTATGTTTCCTGCCGTGTCTATAGACCACTCACTAGATTAAGAATCTTCGTGTGGGAACTATCAGTAACATATTAAGTGGCTGAGAACCACAGCAAAAGTCCAAGTGAATATTCATGATACAACTAACAGTTAAAGCGCCCAGTATTCCAACCTTCTTACACTTGTCTAGTGGTCCTAGCCCGTACATTAGACCACTACTGATTAAGAATCTGTGTGGAGAGGAACTACTCCGCCACATAATAAGGAGAACCTGCATATACAGCTCGAAAACGATATAATAATTAAAGATAAACACGAAACTAACAAGTAAAAGCGCGCCACGATTCGAACCTTCTTACTTCTTGTCTAGTGTCCTCGCCAGTACTTAAGACCATACTACAGATAGTATTCTAGAGTGGGAACAACTCGAGTTAACATAGTAAGGAGAACCCGCATAGTCCACGTGTATAGTACAAAGAATGAACAAAACTAACAGCATCAAGGCCTAGGATTCGAACCTTCATTACTCTTAGTCTAGGTTCGGATCAGCTGCCTCTAGACCCACAGAACTGATGATCTGTGTGGAACTTATCTAAGAAAACCATATAAGCAGAGAACCTGCAAAGTCCAAGGTGTATTTCAATGATAACAACAACAGTTAAGAGCCACGATTCGCAACCTTCTTACTCTTGTCTAAGTGTCCTTGCCGTCATAGGACCAACTACACGAGTGGTGGATTTAGACGATCAAGGTGTGTGGGAAAATATCAGAACATAGACAAGAGTTTATCACGAAGAACCCATGGCATCTAGAATCAAACAGGTATAACTCATTCTAAATGATACACCACTACTAAACTAGTTAAGAATACAATAGGCCAGGATTCTGAATACCATCATACTCTTGTCTACGTGTGCACTGAGGCCGTCTTAGACCCACCTACTGATTGATCAGTGTGGGTACTTATCAGACATAGTAAGAGAGAACCAGCATAGTCCAAAGGTGTATATTAACAATGATCTAACAAACAAACAGTTAAATGGGGCCAGGATTACGAATACCTTCTTACACTTCTCATTTCCTAGTCGGTCCCTGAGGCCTGTCTTACAACCCAACACACAGATTCGATCTGTGTGGAATAAACATAATCAGACTATCGTAAGGAGAACCATAGCAATAGTCCAAGGAATATAATTAAAGATACACAAACTTAACAGTTATCGGCGCAAAAGGATTCTTGACTCATTGTCCTAGTGTCCAGTTGAACGCACGCCTTAGACCACTACAAGATTTCGATACAGTGAGGGAACTGTATCAGCGACCCTAGTAACCAGAGAACACCTGCATAGTCCAAGGTGTATATATAATGATCACAAATCAAACAGTTATAGCCAGAATTCGAACCTTCTTACTCTTGTCTAGTGTCCTGCCGTCTTAGACCACTACTGATTGATCTGTGTGGGAACTTATCAGACATAGTAAGGAGAACCTGCATAGTCCCAAGGTAGTATATTAATGATACAAACTAACAGTTAAGGCCAGGATTCGAACCTTCTTACTCTTGTCTAGTGTCCCTGCCGTCTTAGACCACTACTGATTGATCTGTGTGGGAACTTATCAGACATAATAAGGAGAACCTGCATAGTCCAAGGTATATATTAATGATACAAACTAACAGTTAAGGCCAGGATTCGAACCTTCTTACTCTTGTCTAGTGTCCTGCTGTCTTAGACCACTACTGATTGATCTGTGTGGGAACTTATCAGACATAGTAAGGAGAACCTGCATAGTCCAAGGTGTATATTAATGATACAAACTAACAGTTAAGGCCAGGATTCGAACCTTCTTACTCTTGTCTAGTGTCCTGCCGTCTTAGACCACTACTGATTGATCTGTGTGGGAACTTATCAGACATAGTAAGGAGAACCTGCATAGTCCAAGGTAGTATATTAATGATACAAACTAACAGTTAAGGCCAGGATTCGAACCTTCTTACTCTTGTCTAGTGTCCTGCCGTCTTAGACCACTACTGATTGATCTGTGTGGGAACTTATCAGACATAGTAAGGAGAACCTGCATAGTCCAAGGTGTATATTAATGATACAAACTAACAGTTAAGGCCAGGATTCGAACCTTCTTACTCTTGTCTAGTGTCCTGCCGTCTTAGACCACTACTGATTGATCTGTGTGGGAACTTATCAGACATAGTAAGGAGAACCTGCATAGTCCAAGGTATATATTAATGATACAAACTAACAGTTAAGGCCAGGATTCGAACCTTCTTACTCTTGTCTAGTGTCCTGCCGTCTTAGACCACTACTGATTGATCTGTGTGGGAACTTATCAGACATAGTAAGGAGAACCTGCATAGTCCAAGGTGTATATTAATGATACAAACTAACAGTTAAGGCCAGGATTCGAACCTTCTTACTCTTGTCTAGTGTCCTGCCGTCTTAGACCACTACTGATTGATCTGTGTGGGAACTTATCAGACATAGTAAGGAGAACCTGCATAGTCCAAGGTGTATATTAATGATACAACTAACAGTTAAGGCCAGGATTCGAACCTTCTTACTCTTGTCCTAGTGTCCTGCCGTCTTAGACCACTACTGATTGATCTGTGTGGGAACTTATCAGACATAGTAAGGAGAACCTGCATAGGTCCAAGGTGTATATTAATGATACAAACTAACAGTTAAGGCCAGGATTCGAACCTTCTTACTCTTGTCTAGTGTCCTGCCGTCTTAGACCACTACTGATTGATCTGTGTGGGAACTTATCAGACATAGTAAGGAGAACCTGCATAGTCCACGGTGTATATTAATGATACAAACTAACAGTTAAGGCCAGGATTCGAACCTTCTTACTCTTGTCTAGTGTCCTGCCGTCTTAGACCACTACTGATTGATCTGTGTGGGAACTTATCAGACATAGTAAGGAGAACCTGCATAGTCCAAGGTATATATTAATGATACAAACTAACAGTTAAGGCCAGGATTCGAACCTTCTTACTCTTGTCTAGTGTCCTGCCGTCTTAGACCACTACTGATTGATCTGTGTGGGGAACTTATCAGACATAGTAAGGAGAACCTGCATAGTCCAAGGTGTATATTAATGATACAAAACTAACAGTTAAGGCCAGGATTCGAACCTTCTTACTCTTGTCTAGTGTCCCTGCCGTCTTAGACCACTACTGATTGATCTGTGTGGGAACTTATCAGACATAGTAAGGAGAACCTGCATAGTCCAAGGTATATATTAATGATACAAACTAACAGTTAAGGCCAGGATTCGAACCTTCTTACTCTTGTCTAGTGTCCTGCCGTCTTAGACCACTACTGATTGATCTGTGTGGGAACTTATCAGACATAGTAAGGAGAACCTGCATAGTCCAAGGTGTATATTAATGATACAAACTAACAGTTAAGGCCAGGATTCGAACCTTCTTACTCTTGTCTAGTGTCCTGCCGTCTTAGACCACTACTGATTGATCTGTGTGGGAACTTATCAGACATAGTAAGGAGAACCTGCATAGTCCAAGGTAGTATATTAATGATACAAACTAACAGTTAAGGCCAGGATTCGAACCTTCTTACTCTTGTCTAGTGTCCTGCCGTCTTAGACCACTACTGATTGATCTGTGTGGGAACTTATCAGACATAGTAAGGAGAACCTGCATAGTCCAAGGTATATATTAATGATACAAACTAACAGTTAAGGCCAGGATTCGAACCTTCTTACTCTTGTCTAGTGTCCTGCCGTCTTAGACCACTCCTGCCGTCTTAGACGCACTACTGATTGTCTGTGTGGTAACTTATCAGACATAGTAAGGAGAACCTGCATAGTCCAAAGGTAGTATATTAATGATACCAACTAACAGTTGAGTTCAGGAATTCTTACTCTTGTCTAGGGTCCAGACGCCTTAGACCGCTCGGCCACTGGCTCTCCCTGTTTTGAATCTTTATAGATATTTTTTAATTTGTAGGTCCAATATTTAGGATTGTGACCTTATCCAACGTTTGACCGCTGAGGTATGTAACCTGATGATTTAATTTTGTCATCCTTGACATAATTTTTAAATTTAATTCTTAAATATTATGAAATATTAAACTCACGTCTTCACTTGCACAAATGTTGAGTCTTGATCAGTTCGTTCCTGTGGTTTTGGAGCCGTGTAAAAGTATTCGTTCTACCCCAAAAAGCACCCTAACGCTAAATATAGGTCAATATATAAACTCTTTTGGTAGTTTGAGTCCAAATTCACAATTTGTACCTTGTAGACAAGTGTGTAGAATTTGTGTGTTTTTTCTGTCTTTTTTTATTTTTTATTTTTTCCCAGTGAGTGACCACGTGTTGCACCAGAGGTCTGTTTCATAAAACTTACAAGGCCTGTGTTACAGGTACCTTCCATGTGTAGGCATATTGGTTAAAATAAAAGATGTGCATTAGAGATTTCAGTTGTGAGTTTATAAATTTTAGGATTGTACAATAATTTCTATGAGAGAATCCTCCCTCGAACGGAGTGGACACTTCCGAACTGGCGTGATCAGATGTAACTACTGGACTGACACTAGTCGTGTGATTGCGGGTAGTTTATCAAGAAAATGGATCATATAGTTACAGAGTGTCCCCTCTGCTCTTTTGTGAAGGAATTAGCTAGCTTCGTTAGAATCAGTGAGTTTGGCCTTAAATAGCATGATGGATTGGATTTAACTCTGTGTCAGGAGATCACTTAATATTTTTATTAATATAACATAACTTTTGGACCATCTTCTAAATTTTATTAGGCCTACAGCTTTAGTTTTTTTTTTTTTTTTTTTTTTTTTTTTTTATAAATGTTAGCTGACAAAGAACCATATTATATTGTAATATATATCGTACTGTTAATTTTACAACCACTGTAATAAGTAACCTGGATAGTTGAATTTTTGTGAAACAGGTCCTTAATTTTTATCCTTGGGATGAGAAAATAACTTATCAATTTTTCGATGTTGTTATCAAACTAGTGTACAAGGGAAATAAATAATCCTGGTGGTTGAAATAAACATATTACACTTACATGTATTAAGGGTGTTGTGTTCCACCAAGATCGACTGTTGATACGTGCTTCAAAGTTCCATCGATGTATCGAATAAAACAAAATAAATATGAATAATATCAACTGGTTACCAATATCTTGCAGAGATGATTTACACTGTTCTCACAAAGTTGTTCTCAAAAATATAGGAAATATTTCAAAAGTCACAACATTTCAATTGAAACGAGGTGCAATATTAAACTGCCCTCCCCCCCCAATCATGGCAAATTTGATTAACTTTGACTAAGACATTAGTTAAGTCGAAATGCCTGATTATAATGTTCTTACGAATAGACGAAAATAGTTTTCTTCTATTTTAAAACAGAGGCTCAAAACAAAGGATTCTAAATATTGTTTAAGCCTTTTCATTGTGAAAGATTACGATTAAACATGCTAATAAAGTTATCATTTGTAAATATAATATTACTCTTATTAAAGTGAAAGAAAGCATATCAAATATGTTATTAGTTTCATGAAATAAATATTGACTTCCATGAAATAGAAGAATACAACGACATACATTCAGACTAAAGAAATCTCAGAATAAAGAAATCTCAGACTAAAGAAATCTCAGAATAAAATTGAATGAGCGCATCAAGAGGCTGGAGCTAGATCAAATTGTAAGAATTTTTATAGTTGACATAGGAAGAAAATTAAACAATCAAATTGATGGGTGTGCAATAAAATAATAATAAAACAGCAGGTATAGCACAAACATTTCAAACAGGAACAAATTATCAATAGAAATGTTTTTTATAGTAGGAAGTTAATCAGAGGGTAACTGGAAAAGAACCGGAACAACCTGGTCCAATCAGTTAAGAGAGCTCATTCCTCAAAAATTTAATTTGTGGGTATACACAGAAGGGTTAACTCGTCAAAACTGCGTTGACTGTATTTCGCAAGTTCCGATTAGCCGTAATAATAAAATGTTATAAATACCACATTAGTTAAACATTTGAAAACTGTTTACAACGTTCTTTTAGGAGAATATAAACTGAAATAGGGTTAGTTAAATAGTTTTTCTAATTCAAACATTTTATTATAATTATTTAATATTATTGACATATTTAAATTATTTCATATACAGTATTATATACTTCCCTACTATTTCAAAATTAATCCTACTGGTGTTACGTATAACTCCAATTTGTATTGTACATGTCACTAGTGGCTCAGTGCTGTAATCCAGCTACTTGGGGACTAAGTGTTATGGAAATTGTAGGCGATATGTTCTAAACTCGGTCCTCTCAATGATTCTAAACCAATACGGCGTCCACTCAATGATTGCCATCAATGTGAGCACTATTATGGAAGTCTGGGGTATCCGTGTTGAGTAGTAGTTAGGGTCCAAATGTTATGTAGGGAATATAACCGAGTATCAGGCTTGTCAATTAGCTGAAAATCAGACCAATACTACGTGGTTCGGATTCCACGTGAATCCGTAGTTGTCTTCGTTATTGAGCTATTTTCTAAGGAACAGTCGCTATTAGTTAGTAACAACGACTACACTATTCATCTATAATCGTTCGCCCGTCGTATTCACGCATACCTCTAGATCGACGTCTTAACAATGAACAATGATTATTATTATGAAATTCAGTTAATTCAATCATTCAGCCTTGATCAAAACTCAAAAGGCTTACAAAAACACACGTATCTCTCACTTTTCAGTTAAAATTGGAAACGAGATAAAACACGAACAAATGGTTTCTCAATTAACAAAGCCGGGAAATAGCCAATAAATGTTTGGCGTTGTCAATAACAGTGAGGCGAGTGGGCGATAACAGTCACCCACTCAACAGCCTCTTCCCCACTCCGACCAATTTGGCATGCCACAGTAAAGTTGCTGTACTGGGTACGGCGGTGTACTACTGGTAGTCGCTTTATAGCAAATATAATACAAATTAACTATAATAACACACAACCGATGTTATTTTAATCATAAATGTTAACTTATTGTCTGGTGATGAGAAAAAACGTAACTCTGGTATGCATTAACACAAAATTTCTTAAAATTCCTTCAATATGTTTTATTCGTAGTTTACAATGCATACACTGTATTTATATTACAAACATCAAATAAGCTACTACGCTACTTAGTGTAACGTAAACATATATAACCAAAATACATTATAAAGTGTTTTTAACAAAACAATACTTTTAAAATATATGAACTCATTTGTTGAGTAACAAAAATTTTCTAATATAAATGTCGGTAGTAAACTTTTAAACGTTGTTTTTGGTATTTTCCAACTTTATAGGGACAGGTAGGTTATAATATTATTTTGGACCACTGTTTTGGTGAAGCAGGGAGGCAAGTTCTAATCTGTGAGAGGTCTGTCTGTGATGTTGTCTTTGCCTTGTGTCATAATTATGTCTTTTTTCCTTAGTTATACTTTATAAAACTCAAATCTGTAAAATATTAACATCTCATAAATGTATATTGAGGGCAATGTTAACAGTTTTTTAGTGAATTGAAATAAGACTTGCAAGATACTCTTCTGTTTATTCTTGCAATGATACGTATCGACCATTTCTGGAGATGGATTATTTTTAGGAAGTTTACGCACGACGTAGAGCCAGATATTATAATCATGTATCTTAATCTAGGATTACAGCTTCTTTTACGAACTTACAATTTTTTCTACAGTTGCAATTTTGCAACAAAAATATTTTTATTTTATGTTGGTATGAAAACATCACTGCAGCCTTTGTCGCCTGTTGTTTTGTACTCGCAACATCCCGTGGGTTAATTTTATGCGGGAGTAGTGGCAAAACTGATTGAATGAAGTTGCCACCAGTTTTGTTAATTGATATCAGAACGTTTTCAGTGGAGCGACCTGTAGAATTTCAAAAAGAGTATTTTCATAAAACAAGGTATGTAATAGTGATATAAACAATATTGGCTGTTTCTTTGATTACTAAGCTTTATTTTAAAATACTTTTGAATGCTTTTATTTAAAACATATTAGTATTATGACGTAAAATCAGTTTGTTACTTTTTTGCAACAACAAGCACTAATGGAAGGTTCCGTATGTTGCGTTTTTGCAACAACCGGCAACTATGGAACGCTCAATCTATTAGAATCTAATTTATCAATTATTCCATTTGGCATATTATTTCATTCTACATTAGTTTTATAGAATATTTATGCACTAGATTAACTCATATGTATTTTTCAGATGCGGTGGTAAAGTAGAGCACCCAAATGTGCCGGAATTAGACATTTGTTTCCAGATTCCAGGGAAGACAGCGAGGCAAATGACAGTGACAATAATCCAGACTTTAATCCTGCAACAGTGGGAATATGCCTACGCTGGAGAGATTCCAGCAAACAGCATCTAACAAATCTTATTGTACTTCCTTATTCTTTTAAACATTAAAATAAGATACGTGTCATAATTGTGTATTAATTTAAATAACCCCAAATATTCATTAATGCCTATTCTTGCGTTTTTACAACAAACCTAAAAATGTTATTATTACAGCAAAAATATAAAAAAAAAACACAACATGTAACATGCTGTTTTTTGAGTTGTAAACAGATTATTTAACAACACGTTTTAAATGCAAAACACTATTCTGGTATTAAGAGGTTTTAATAATTTTTAAACATTTTACAGTCCCCAGATTTTTTTAAACAAACCAACTATTGTTCTAATTTAATGTTTATTTTAGTAAAACAAACACTGTAACAGGTCCACCAAATTGACGATTAAATTAATTAAATAAAATAAATAATTAATTATTTTATTAAAGAAATAGATACATTTAATTAAAACAATGACCGAACATTCAAATAATATTCGGAAATCGTTATAAATTAGTAACCAGCGAGTATAGGGAAGTGGGCAGAAATATTTGTCCCAGGCAGTCGTTCAAAATCATAAACAACATTCCTTTCATTGTTAGCGAGACAGATAAGACATGTGCCGTCGCGTCGTCGAACGAGTCCATCTGACAGTCAAAAGGGGTGTCAGGGAGACACAGTACGATGGATGAGTCCAATGTAAATGAGAGACGCTATTGGCTGACGGAAATTAGCCTCGAAATAAGAGAGACATTATTGGCTGACGGCCAGGCACTCTCGAACCGGGTGCCCTCGATTGCAACGGACTGGAGACTGACGCCAGCCTCGTTCACTCTTAGCGATGACCTAGAAGAAGGAAGTATCCAAGCTGCGGTGATGCAGCAGTAAATTTTCTTTTGTGACCGCGTGTGACTGTTTGAGTTTGAAATATAATTCATAATGTTGTGAAAGTATATATCTTTAAAAGATAATTGTGTAGTTCAGATCTTTTATTATAATTTTTGTTTAAATTTAATACAAACCCTAGATCATGAAGAAGGCAACCACGTGGAGAGCAATAGACAAAGAAGAGACAATAAGATAAGTTTTAGTTATAAAATAATTTAATATTGTTTTTGAGAAATCAGTTTTAAATAGATAACTTTCAATTTTGTAAAATTTAACTTCATATATCTATTCAAAACAAAAAAAAAATAATGTATTAAATTAAATTAGCTTTTTCAAACAAGAGTCTTTATTCATTGTAATTTACAGCCTCACCGATTTACCCACATAAAAAACCCTGAGATCATATAAATAATTTTAATTTGCATAATTTTTTATCAAGTTAACAAAGAATTTAAATTAATGAAACTCAACTTAAATATGTTTAAAAATAATTTTATGTGAAACTTTTGAACTTTTGAATTTTATTTTATTGAATTAATTTAGTGAATTTTTAAATTGTAAATTTTTATATATTTGAACTTGTTGAATTCCAATAAGATAATCATGTATAAAATAAATAATAACCAGATCACTGAGAATGATTCAGATGACTCAGACACTTCTTTAAGTGTAATTAAAGAAATAAATCAAAATAATATACTTGATATGGATAGGCCAAGTTCAAACATGGAAAATACATTATCTAATGGATTTGTTATCAAAAATGAATACTAACGTAGATACTAAATTTAAAGAAATAAATGATAACTTTGATACTAAACTTAAAGAAATGAATACTAGCTTTGATACTAGATTTAAAGAAATGAATGATAACATGATAAAGATGAATGATGAAACTAATATGAAATTTGATGAGCTCAGAAAAGATGTAAATGATAGGATAAGTCAGCTTGAAAATAACTTAGACAAACAAATAGAAAAAGTAAAAATAGACCTTAATAAAGAAATTGAAATAAAGGAAAGTAATATTATGGATGAAGTAAATAATAAAGATAGAGAACAGACTGTAAAAATAAATGATGTTGAGGACAAACTAAGTAAAATAAATAAAACATTGTTAGATAAATACATAGAATTAAATGTAAAACTAACAAATGTAGTCAATGAAGTAGATAATCAAATGAGTAGAGTAAATGATAGAGTAGAAGAACAAATAGTACATCTACACACTATGATAGATGACAAGATAGAGAAAGCTTTAACACTTTGTAACACTAACCTTGAGTGTAAAATAGATGACTTTAAATGTCATATAAATGAAAAACTAAAAATAATTAATGACAAATCAGACACAATGCAAATAAATAGAGAAACGCCTGTAGTAAGGGCAAATAGTAATAAAACTAAAATAAACAATACAAACACCGTGGACAGGTCACCAGATAAAGTTGTTGTTGTTGATGACAGAAGTAAAACAGCACAGAACACCACAAATAATAGAACAATATCTAGTACTAGTGCAGAACTATACTCAGTTGATTTTTACCCAGACTCTAACAAATGCCACCCGATGACATTTATTAAATTTGCAAAGAAATTTGTGGACTTATCAGAAGATCAGTGGGATTGTCAAATATTATTTATTATGAAACATTTAAAAGGGGAATCAGGTGCATGGATCAGAAACAGGTTAGATAAATGGACTAACTTCTTTGAGTTTGAAAATGAGTTCAGAAAAAAATACTGGGGTATAGATAAACAAAAAGAATTTGAAAATAAATTAATGGGGGTGGAAACTATGATGAAAATAAAGATGACATGGTTAATTACGTAATGGAGTATTATAATATCTCATGCTTTTTAAACCACAAACTAAATATGGACACTTTTCTTAGTTTCATTTCACGACATCTTCCAATAGGTATTAGTGCATCAGTAGCAACAGCTAATAACATACAAAATGGAGACGACCTAGAAACTTATTTAAAACAATTAAATAATGTAGGAAAGACTCATTTTGAATCTAATAACAGGTCACCTAGAAGACAATATGAGTATAACAATAGACAAACAAATGCTAAAACATATACTAATGAGAATTCAATCAATAACAATCACAGTGCGTTAAGAGAAAACAAAGAAATTTCTAGACATAGGGAAAACAATACTGACAGACGAGGAAATTATCGAGGTAATTTCAGAGGAACATACAGAGGTTCTAATAGAGGACAAAGTAATAGCTATCACAACAGTAGGGAAGATGTTAGAAATGAATGACAATTACAGCAGAACACAAACACACATAGGGAAAATAAACAATATTCATGCAATATAGGACAGATAAGAGAGAAACCAATATTTTTAAATCATGAATTAGTAGGAGACAGCCAGTTAAGCAGATTTGCACAAAATATATTAAACAAAACACCAGTGTTTGTGTCAAATAAAAGAAGAATAGGACTTTGTGTCAGTGGACAAAATATTCCTGAATTAAGAAATGAACTTAAACTAAATAAAGACAATCTTAATGACAAACTTATTATCATGATAGGAACCAATGATTTCTTGCAGGGAGTACCAGTTAAATATATAATAATTGAATACAAAACCATGATACAAGAACTATCTAGTTGGAATAAAGATTTAATTTTATTAACATTACCACCAATTCGAAAACTTGCTAAAAATGACTCTTTTCATTTCCATAAACTAAATGTATTTAATGACTTCATAAACTCTCTAAATAATGACAATAATATTAAAGTGATAAACATATCCAATGCATTTATGGATCCAGAGTATAAAAACAGATGAAACATAGATTTGTTTGAAAGAGAAGTTTTCTCAAGGGGCATTAAAAAGCCTGATTTCATTCATGTAAATAAGAAAGTATTTTCCGTAATTCATCAAATAATAAATGATTTTATTAAACAAATGCTGTCAGACAAAGAAAATAAAGTCAAGGTTAACACTAATGAAATATTTTTATATGAAGATTTAAATAATGAACTAACTAATGAAGACAACTTTCATGAAATGCCAATTAAAGGGTTAACTCACTTTTTACCAGAAATAAATGTAAAAATAGGACATAAAGAATATATATGCATAGTAGATTCAGGTTCAGAGGCCACCATTATCAGTCAAGATATATATGAGGAAATAAAGAATAATGTAGATTATAAAATACCACAACTACCAGTAAGTAATTTACAGATTATAGGAGTCACTGGTGTTAGATCAAAGAAAATAAATTATCAAGCACAAATAGATTTTGAAATAAATAATCAAATAATTCCAATAACATGCTTAGTAGTAAAGGAAATCCAGGCAGGAATTATTTTAGGATGTGACTGTTTTATGGAAAAACTAGCTAAAATAGATTTTGAAAAGAAATGTTTAGAAGTTAAAGTAGATAACGAAAAGCTAATAATACCATTTATTCCTAGAAACAAATTAAATATGGTAAATGGATTAAGAGTAATACAGGTAGGACACATTACATGTCATGAAGGTGAGCAAGAATTGAACAAAATAACTGATGAATTGATGAATATGCTAGATGATAATCAACATGTAAAGACATACAACTTAACACGAACTGAGGACTTACATAAAGGTTTAAATACAAATAGTGACATAAAAATAACTAAAATAAATAAAGTAAATATAGATTACCAAGATAACTCAAATCAAATGAAAGGATCAGATTTAATAAATAATGAAGATAATTTTGAAAAACAAATAGATATGAAAATACAAGAGATAGTTAATGAAACTAACTTTCAAAATAAAGAACAAGTAGGGATGTTAAAAAAGGTTTTAATAAAAAATAAACTAGTGTTCTCGGACAATCCCGGTTGTATAAAAAACCATGTTGCAAAACTAAATGTTAAATGCGAAGTACCATTTATAGGAAAACCATATCCGGTACCTTTTAACAAAAGAAAGGCAGTCGAAGCTGAGTTAGAAAGAATGCTAAAACTAAATGTAATAGAAGAATCAAGTAGCCATATTCAAACCCTTTAGTATGTGTTATAAAAAAGGACCTAACTATAAGAGCTTGTTTAGACAGTAGAAAGCTTAATCAATACCTTATTGCGGATAGACAGAGTACTGAATTAACTGAAGAAATATTTCAAAAATTTATAGGTGCGAAATATTTTACAGTATTAGATTTATCACAAGGATTTTGGCAAGTAAAACTTGACCAAGAATCAAGAAAATATGACGCTTTTACTTTCGGAGGTAAAAACTACCAATTTAAAAGAGTTCCATTTGGACTCAAAGTAAGCACTGCATTATTCACTAAAGCACTACAGAAAGTTTTGGGTAATGAATTTTCTGAATTTTTAACACAATATGTAGATAATCTATTAATCACTAGTAAAGATTCATTTGAACAACACATAGAACACATTGACAGGGTACTAACAAAGCTAAGGGAAGGTGGTGTCACAATCAAACTTAAGAAATCAGAATTTTTGAAAAAGGAAGTTAAATTTCTAGGATTTGTTTTAAGCAAAGATGGAATAAAAATGGACGGGGAGAAAATGGAGAAAATAAAAAATTTCAGAACACCAAGGGGATTAAAAGAATTACAAATTTTCTTATGCCTATCTAACTATTACAGACAGTTTCAGAAAAACTATGCAAAACTAACTAGCAAGTTTAGCCATATTCTTAACTCTAAAAATCATGGAAATGGGGTTTAAAGGAAAATGAAGCTTTTAATGAAATAAAAAATGCATTTTTAAATTCAGTACTTTTACACCATCCTAACTAAAAGGTGAATAAACCTTTTTACATAAACACAGATGCATCTGACATTTGCGTATCAGCCATTTTATACCAGATAAATGATAAGGGTGAGGAAGAAGTATAATACAAATACAAATACAAATACAAATATCTTTATTGCCATCAAACAAAGTAACTTGCATTAGCAATCGTCTTTACAAGAATCTATTTAAAAGCTATAAACACATTTCTTATCAAAATAATCCTTAACACTATAAAAGCTATTTTTAAGGAGGAAACTTTTCACATTTCTTTTAAAGGTAACAAAATTACATTCTTGTTTTAGATTGATTGGAAGGTTATTGAAAATTTTTATACAGTTATAAAATGTGTGGTTTTTGAAAAAGTGTGATCTGTGTGGTGGTATGTTATAGTTGTACTTGTTCCTGGTTTTACTATATAAAGATGGTAGAAATTCAGAGAAAATGTGCTGGTTCCTTTTCATAAAAATAAGTGACTCCAAAATATAAATCGATGGAAAAGTGAGCAAATTGAAATCTTTGAAGTAGGGGGCACATGATTCTGTTTGGCCAATTCCTGCAATTATCCTCACAGCTCTTTTTTGAAGAATGAAAAGAGTCTTTGTATAAGAGCTCTCAGATCCCCAAATGGCAACTGCATATGAGAGAAAAGGATATATAAGGGCATAATATGCTGAAAGAAGAATTTCAATGCTGGAATAGGTGGAGAGACGTCTTAATATAAAAACTCCTGACGACAAACGGCTCGCGACATGTTCGATGTGAGAGTGAAATTTCAAATTGGCGTCAAGGTGGAGCCCCAGGAATTTTACACCATCTTCCGCAGTAACGATACTTTCTCCTATGGAAAAGTTTAGGGGAAATGTCTCTTTATGGCCAATGGAAAAA
Organism: Stictocephala bisonia; assembly: GCA_035578905.1. Lineage (NCBI taxonomy): Eukaryota > Metazoa > Arthropoda > Insecta > Hemiptera > Membracidae > Stictocephala > Stictocephala bisonia. The sequence continues at coordinate 45,910 of JAQJVL010004161.1, forward strand.
TCAAGTAGTTTAGTCTTATTTGAATTGACACACAAGAAATTTTCTTGGAACCATTGTACAATGTTGTTTGATTCAGTATAGGAGGCGATTTCCAAGTCTTGTCGTGTCTGACGAGATATGGCCAGTGATGTGTCATCGGCAAAGAGACACAGGTTCCCCTCAAGGACGCTTGATTTTAAGTCATTTATATATAAAATAAACAGCAACGGGCCCAGGATGGAACCCTGAGGGACTCCAGAGATGACAAGCTTCTCATCTGAGTATGAAAATGTCATACAGTCTTGATCTATTGAGGGTATCTTTACTATTTGCCTGCGACCGATAAGGAAGGAGGAGAACCACTTTAGAGCAGCGCCCCGAATCCCAATGCTTTCAAGTTTTTCAAGCAGCAGACCATGATTTACCATGTCGAAGGCTTTTCTGAGATCGAAAAAGACACCCACAACAGATTTTCTTTGATCCAGCTCTTTTACAACTATGTTAATAAGAGAAAACATGGCATCTACAGTAGACTTGCCCTTTAAAAAGCCGAATTGACCAGAAAATAAAATACTATATCTATCCATGAAAGAAATCAATCTATTTAAAACTGCTTTCTCAAAAATCTTAGAGAATGAAGATGTTATTGCAATGGGTCTATAGTTGTCAAGCATTTCCTTTTTTCCTTTCTTAAAAACTGGACTCACAACTGAAAGCTTCAGAAAGTCGGGAAATATTCCAGTTTCAAATGAGCTGTTGATAATGTTTACTAGAGGATTTGCTAGAAAGTTTGAGCAGGATTTCAGGAGCTTAGTAATTTATTTTGGAAGTAGGTCCCTTCTTGAAATAGAAAAATCTTATAGTGTGACAGAAAAAGAATTGTTAGCAATAGTATTTGCGTGTAAGAAATTTAGGAGTTATTTGATAGGTCATTTTGAAATCATCATTAGATCTGACCACAAAGCACTATCATTCCTAAAAAGTTGCAAGTTAACACATGTTCGTTTATTAAGATGGAGTCTTGTTCTACAAGAGTATAATTTAACAATACAATATGTTAAAGGAAAATACAATATACCAGCAGACATACTGTCCAGAACAGATAATGATGAATACCAAGGAAAAAATACAATTTAAAGGTTTTAACTGACAAAATAAGTGTTGATGTACCAGATAGGGTATTTAAGAGCATATTTAAAGACTTGGACACACACCAACAAGAAGACGCATTTTTTGGCAAAATATTTAATAAACTTAAAGACAACAAGGAAAAAAAATAAAGGATAATTATTTAATCCACAATAACACACTCTTTCAAAGATGTTTATTAGCGGGGGGTGAATATAGAGTATGCATCCCAAACATATTATTAAAAGAATTAATAGAAAAAAACTCATCTTAAATTTGGACATTTAGGAGGTCATAAGATTCTTACTATCCTAAAGGAATATTGTATTTTTCCTAAAATGGAGAAAACCATAAAAAAGCAGTTAAAAAGCTGTGACATATGTCAAAAAGCAAAACCATCCAATCAAAGACAGATAGGAAATTTAAAACCAATTATTCCGACTAAAGTTAAAGAGTTAATTTCGGTAGACCTGGTAGGAGAATTACCCACTAGTAGGGTAGGTGTAAAATACATTTTTGTCATAGTAGATGTATTCTCAAAGTTTGTCAAACTATACCCAATAAAGAAAGCTAATACTAGAACACTGCTAAATAAAATCATTAATGAATATATACCATTAGTTGGCAACATAGAATCAATTCTAAGTGACCATGGTACACAATTCACAAGCACACTCTGGTACAACACACTACATAACAGAAATATTAAAACTATTCACAGTTCAGTATATCACCCACAGTCTAACCCAACTGAACGTGTAAACAGGGAAATAGGAAAAATCTTGCGCATTTATTGTAATGAAAAAAACACGGCTTGGGCAAATGTACTTGATTTTGTTGAACACTGTTTAAATCACTCCGTTCATGATGTAACAGAGGAGATTCCTTTTGAAATAATGTTTGGAAAGAAATATGAAAATGTAATAAACAAAATAATCCAATTTCCAGAAAACAGAAAATTTGATCATGCACAAAAAACAATTCTAGTAAGAAATAAAATAGAAAAAAAGCACTTATTAGGAAACAAAAACATGATAATAAAATCAAACCAATATCGTATCAACTACAGGTAAATCATCTTGTGAAAAATCGTTCCGATGTGTGCGCAGTGGACGACGTCGCCAATGCGCATGCGCTGGCACGTGACAGCTCAGTCATCCCCTGCAGTTTCTCGTAAAGTTCGCTAGCTGACAGAGTACTACGCGCGGTTCTAAAAACATTAGCTTTAACGCTTAGTGTCCCAAATTTTATTTTAGTTTTAATTTTTTAGTTTTGTAAATAAGTGTTTAGTGTCGTAATCGTTTAGTGCATAGTGTATATAGTTTCTGGAGCATAATGAATGTGCAGCCGGGTAGTAGTACTAGTAAATCAAATAAAAAAGACCTGTTATTCATAGTCATACACGAAGTATTATTTACAATGTTTATAGTTATTTAAAGAAGAGAAATGAAGATTTATCGGAGAAGCAGTTGCTCTCAGAAGTGGCAGAAGCATGTGAAATATCCCATAGTTCTGCATATAAAATCGTCAAGGAAGCTGCCCAGTCACCCGGACAAGAAAAGAAGTTCGTAACGCCAGGGAAAAACAGACCTAAGAAAAGTCTAATAACGGGTTTGGACAATTTTGATTGTACGTAATACAATCTTTCTGTTGGTTAATTGATGGGAAGTTTTTTTTCAACAAAATAATTCACCAAACTTTACCATTATCATTGAATATATACTATATGCGATTATGTTGGGGCAGTCCAATGTGTTGTTCATTTCGTTGAAGGGCTAATTTGCAGCGGAAGGGATTGGAATGTGGACTTTCACCGCTCTTCGACGGCTGGCCACCCCTATTGTTTGGAAGGTTCTTGTGTCATTGCACGTGGCACTACCAGCCGGAAATAAGCAGCCAGGCTAGTAGCGCGTTGTTGTTGTCCGCTCTGC
>JAQJVL010004162.1:0-48943 GCA_035578905.1 Stictocephala bisonia
ACAAAAAAATTTGTAAAATAAATCAATAATTGTTTATTAATCATCATTAATCGTGCACAATGAAAATAAAACTTTTAAAAAAGAAACATGAATCTGCTCCAGAGCCTTTTATAGAAGCACGTCGTCAATGTTAGAGGACGGAAACGTTATGGCGCTGTGCTAAAATATTGATTCAAATAAGCCGGACGAAGCTTCACTGACTTATATTGCTTGAATACTAATAAGCTTGAAAGCAGCACGCGCGCGGCTTTGATAGCGGCGCGAAAACGTGATGAGGCACGCGCGAACGTGATGAGGCGCGCGAACGCTTTGACTACTAATGAGAACGCTACACACTCACACTCGACTTGGACACAGGTCGGGGGTCGACACGTGAACGGAATAACAACTAGGTGGACCCTTAGGGCGGGGGTCAAAGGTCAGAGGTTAAAGGTCGGAGGTCAGAGGGCGGGGGGCCAAGGGTCAAAGGTCAATGACTTTAGGTCGTGACCGATGACCTTTAGACGAAGATGTCAATGGCCTTTGGCTGTGGAGTCAGAGACCTTTGAACGATGTCAATGTCGTCGGACCGGACCGACCTTGTCTGGTATGCAGACTATTGTTGATGTATTGCCATATTTGGTGGGTGGATGTGTGCGGTATGCATCCTAATGAGGTTTTGGCACGTGCCTTGCATATTAATGAGATAACGGGACTTCTTAAACCGCCCTTTCCTCTCTACTGCTAAGGCCTACCATACACGGAACGATTGGTTGGACGATTTGGTCGGAACAGTTCGAATCGTCAGATCGATTGTTACGTGAGTGGGTAAATCGTTCAGACGAATCGTTGATCGGAGAACCGATGGGATTTTCATCAGCCACCGTCCAACCAACGCCGGTCTGACGATGAAACTGATGTGAGTGGGGGTATCGTCCGACCGACTGCAGACAGCCGAGTGGCGACGCAGGGCGGCAGTCGACGGTAGTTCGTGGTTGTATACATTACAGTACCTCACTTTTGTTTGTGTACGTTGTGCAGTGTGCTGCAATAGTGTTGTGTTTGTTTTGTGGTAAATTACAGCTATGAGTACGTGGTCCAATCAGAACGTTTTGGATTTCATAGAAGAATATAGGAAACATGAATGCCTCTGGAAAATAAAAAGAAAGGAGTATCATAACAGAGACATGAAAGATGCTGCATATTGCCGTTTCTGCCTAATGCAACTAAAGACACGATCTTGAAGAAAATAAATAACTTAAGAACAGCTTACCGGAAAGAGCAAAGGAAGGTGCTTGGTACAAAGAAGTCAGGGATGGGGACGGAAGATTTGTACACACCAAAGCTGTGGTATTTTTCAGAGTTAAACTTTCTGATGGATCAGGAGGAAGTACTACCGGGGAAATCGAATGTAGAGGAAGAAATGGAAAGTGAGGTAATTTTCCACATTACTTAGCCTATATTTTAATACAACATGTATTGTAATTCGCATAATAACAGAATACAACTGTCATAACAACATTGATGTTTAGGTTTTTTAGTTGTCAACAAATCTGTCCTGCCATTCAACTTTTCCTTCAGTATTGAAGTATTTTATAAATCTCTTTCTAACAACTTTGGCTGATGCCGTTGTGGGTTGTCTTCTTTTCTGGAGGTCCATATCCGGCGCACAGCGAGGTACTGGTGAAAAATCACCAGTTTCCTCATCCTCATGGTCCAACCCACTCAAGAGGGTGTATTGGTTTGGTATTTTGCTGCGCAGGAAGTTGTGAAGGTAACAGCAAGCCATGACAACACTGTAAACCTTGTCCAAATCTATAAAAGTTATTGGTGATTGGAAAATACCAAATCTCTCGGCAAGTATGCCAAACACACTTTCTATCATTCTTCTGGCTCTGGACAAGCGGTAATTGTAAATCTTGTTCTCTTTACAATTTAGTTTTCTATTCATAGGCTTCATTACATTCCGTTTCAGTGCAAATGCATCATCTGCTACAAACACATAAGGGAGATATTCCTTTCCGACCTTTCGATCAGCTGGGATGTTTAAAGTACCGTTTTCTAATTTAGTAAAAAAATCAGTTAGTTCCAACACTCCGCCATCAGACACACGCCCGTTGACACCGAAGTGAGAATACACCAGTTCATAGTTCACGTTTGCAATTCCCATTAACACTTGACTGTGTTATCCTTTGTAGTTGTAAAAATATGACCCACTTCCTGGAGGTGGTGTTATCTTCACATGTTTGCCGTCCACGGCACCAAGACAATTAGGAAAGTCCCAACGGGTCTCAAACTCATCTGCGATGTTGCGCCATGCATTGGACGAGCTTTGGAACTGAAAAAAATAATTGTTTGAAATTGTTTAACATTGTAATGCTGCGTTACCCGCCATTCTGTGGACACATTTGGTATCGTTCGCCACGCTTGCAGAACATCACATAAATCTTTTACATGCATTATAGTTATTTACAAATATTACACATAGCATATATCACACATGTAATATTGTATAATATTACAGAATTATTGTGTACAATTATAAAATTTACTAATTTAAAATTTAGGATAGAAACTAAAAAAAATTGGTGAAAATCTGCGTGACCAGAGAGTTAAGGGTATCATGTATATGGTAACATTGTAAACACTATAATTAAATAAATGTACACGTTTGTACATGTTTGGTATTTGTGTTTTCCAGCAAGAAATTGAAGAGGTACCCAAACAAACGCCGGAGCAACCTCCTTTCTAACAGTTGGTTGGAAGTGTTAACATCCCCTCTACACAGGTACCCAGTGCTAAAACCCCATTTAAACGTGCCAAGACCATCTCCCCTAGTGATTAGATATTGCTTAGTGTAGGAAAAAGATTAAGTGAGGCAAAGACGGAGGACCACTTTGACGTATATGGAAAAAATGTTAGCCACAAACTACGTCTGCTGACCAACGAGCAAAGAATTATAGCACAAAAGTTGATTAATGATGTTTTATTTGAGGCTGAATTTGAAGGCCTTCACAGAAACGCCTCTATTAATCCAGGCTTTTCATACTCATCACATTCCTCCAATACATCAGCCCAAGACCATTTTTATGTGAACAACGAAACCCTTGCTGCACCGCCAACAACACAAGGACAATATACATATACGTAAACCTATTATTTGAATATTACCTGAATACGTAATGAATGATTTTTCTTTAATTTACATCCATGTAAACCTATTTTTTTCTTTAGTTACTTGTAATTCTTACCTTTGAATATCCTTTCAATGCTTTACATATTGCTTTGCAGGTTTCTGGTATTAATTTTCCTAGACACTGAGGGGAGATTCTGGTTGAAAACTTCATATCTTCCAGTTTTCTGCCAGTTGCTAAGTAGCGGATTGTAGTTAACAACCTTTCATGTGGTGTTATTGCAGTTCTCATACATGTGTCGTTTTTCGTTATGAATGGTGCCACCAAGGACAATAATTCCAGGTAAATTGGTTCATTCATCCGTAGGTAATTTTTCCAGTCTTTAGGGTATAACCTCAATTCTTCCAATAAATTGACATCATTGTATGATTTTCTGTCAAGCCAATCCTTGCGCCAACAGCTTCTTTTCTTGTTCTTCTTTTTTGCACACATCGCAATTACAGCATAAGCCATTAGATCTTCTAATTCTGATGACAACATAGCAAAATCACACAAAGCAACAAAACACAGAAAATTTTTAACCGAACCACTACCATCGACCCTCCACGGACCAAAGCACTCTGGCGACTAATCGTTACATGTGTGGAGAACAATCGCCAACAGATGAAACTGAAACGATCGTTCGGCCGACTTTTATCGTCCAACCAATCGTTCCGTGTATGGTAGGCCTAACGGAAAACACGTGGCTAGCTGGAAGGGATGCCCCGCCCACCGATACGCCCTCGCTAAATGCAAAGGCTCCCCTCCTCCTGCAAAGGCTGAACAAACTGCTGCCCAAAGGGCCAACCAGAAGCCTTCACCCCCTGCTCCTACATAACCCCCTTATCAGAACAACCATCACGACCAGTCAGCCAACAACAGCCCTCACATGCTGAGTTCCCCCCTGAAGCCCCAAGAAATCCAACGCAAGCAAGCCCCACCTGCTGGGCGAATGGATCCCTCCCACCCAAGGGAGCCGTATTATTGCCCCTTGCAGCTAGTAGTACGGAAACGCCATATGAAATACACAGGCGAAGGGAACTGCGTAGGGCCAACTAAATTGTGAACACAGAGTAGTACGAGGGTAATCCAGAAAGTAACCTCCGTTTCGAAATAAAACTTAATCCAGTGAATATAGAACAATTTTATTATATACACATCTGCCACCTGTGAGTGGAGCCAACCTGTCACTGTGTTTTGTAGTTCTTAGTGACTGTCGTACCCAATGAGCACAAAACTTGTGGTACCCCAGTTTTTCTTTCACTATCTCGTGTAAGAGACTTCAAGAAACTTCTGGAAAGTGGTCAGAAAATTCAGTGATCGAGAATCGACGATTCTCACGAACCTTTTCGTTCACTTTGCTCAGGTTTCACTTGCTTTTCATTACTGACAAGGGAAGGCCTACCACTCCTTTCTTCATCGTGAATGTTTGTTCTACCATTTTTTAAAAAACTGTACCCAATGACGAACTACACTTTCACTCATAATTGTTTGAGCCATAAACGGCACACGATTCACGATGAATTTCGGCTGCTGAGTGATTTTTTGCCAAAATAAATTGTATAACACTACGTACTTAACACTTGGCGGGATTTTCTATTTCCGCACTCATGTTTTAAGGCTGTAACCGGATAACGCGTGATCGTACGATGCTCCACCTTGCATAGTTAGAAGTAGAGATGGGTCGCGATTCACGTAACTGCTACTTTTTCGCACGATTGTGAAGTAGCTGTAACCGTTACCAGTTACTGGCTGAAAGAAGCAGGTAGCTAATCGCGATCGCACGAATCACGATCACTCGTTTGCTGGAGGGTAGCGTCGCAGCAGAGCGGTCGGCAGGCGTTTCAGATGAGAGGCTCTCGAATCTTGATCTTAAATAGCGATTGGCGATCGCGTCGCGCCTCACTGAAACGAAACAGAAGATATGTAGTTGGAGTCGCGTCCAACAGGTGTCAGCAGTAACTGAACGTTCTATTCTAACATCCCAAACTACAGTTCCCGCACTTTTAGCTGTCATGCCTTTGTTATTCCTATGTTAGTTGCATTTAGCAAGAAAATAACTTTCTTTGACGAAGAATATTAGCTTGTAGTTTGTTATTTATTTATTAATTGATCAGAATGAGTAAAATTGAACAAAAAAAGCGTTTAACAAGTCCTATCTGGGTTTTTTTTAAGGAAGAATTTGTTCCAGAAGTAGATGTGGTGCTGATTGCCTTATGCAGTGGTGTTGACGAAAGGCTTGGTCACTATGAAACAAACCAAATCCTAACTCTGGCTTGTTTTATTGATCCTAGGTTTAAAAACTTATGCTACAGATCACCTACTGTTATGAATGCAACAAAACAGCGAGTTACAATATAATAGCACGTGTATGGGCGGGTGAGTGGAATAAATGGTTCTTTCTAAGGAACAGTCAACTTAAGTACCAAAGACTACACTCGTACATATTATAATCTGCCTCTAGTTTTCGCCCATATCTTAACGATCTGCGTCGTAGTAAAAAAAGTATAGTATTCTGTAAACAAAATATCGAACGAATCCTAAACTTTTAGGTAACATTGATCAATTTTGAATTTACAATGTTAGGTTGTGTTTTATGTACAGTAAGTCTTAGTACCAATAAGCAACCAAACAAAAAGCTAGACCATGATCTAATAAGCTACAAACACAATAGGAATTCTATTTTGGTTATAGAACTACGTTGCAGTATTTCTTTTATTTGGCTAGATAAATTAGGATGTATGTGTGTGTGGGATGTATGATATTAGAAATGATTAATTCTGAATATTGATTTATGTCTATAATATTTTTATATCAGTAATGTTGTTTTGCCATTATTATCAACAAAATGTTATATATAAGTCATCTCTTTTGTTTTAGGATATAACAGTAGATATTTAACAAACTTTAATAATTTACTGTATATATTTCATATAGTTAAAAAATGTAATTTTTTGGAAATAAGGTTGTGTGGAAGTGAGGACTTAATAGTCTTTTGTATCATGAGAGCAGGCCTTTACCAGAGGAATCAGAACAAGACTATATCATAGATTACCTACAAACCAACTTCCCTTATACCTATAAGGAGATATTCCCATGTATAACTCCTAGTGAGGAAGAGGTAATATCATCTATTAGGGCAGGAGAGGAGTCCATGCTTAGGCGGGGGAGGAAAGGTATAATATGTGAGTACGTTGAAGTAAGAGAAAAACAACACCCTTGTGATCCAACTAGGTCTAATAGGATAGGTTATTTTTATTATTAATATTGACTATTGCGATGCAATTCATGTAATTGTCTTCATGCAATAAAACATTTGAATTTGAACTAAACAACCACTACAATTTAAATGGCATCCCTGTACTCTATCAGGAGTTATATTTTTGGGAGAGACTCGTCATTGGTTAATGTGTTTCCTTTTTCTAAGAAAGGGTGAACTACTTAAGGCATTTCGCAAGTTGAAAGTTAAGGGACTGTACACGTACCAAGACATAGTACGGCCAAGGCAATTGAATACGGAATTGTATTCAATTGCGTACCATCACTTGTCCTCTGTAGAGGGATTTCAAGGTGGCTATCCCACCTGGAGGGCTTCTAGCAAGGACTTAGAACAGCATATAATAAGGGGACCACTTTATATAAAAATTGATGTTTGTGACATCCGATATCTTCATGCAGATGATAGCCTCCTCGGACATAAAGATTAATAATGTGGGCCTACACATCTGCAGACAACCCAAGGACTGGCATTTTACCCCACTATCAAAAAGTAGCCTCTTCCTTTATGAAGAGTTACACAGTTTGCCTCCAGGATGTAAAGTTGTAACCCTGCTCCACCATTACTCTCGTCGGAGAGGGAACTGGCCTATTGCTCTTATAAAGTATACCGGTAAAGAGGGTCAAGACACAAAGTACGCAAACAAAATAGATAGCACGTGGTAGTCCCAACCCTCCCGTGATGTACTTCTGGATGCCATGGTGCGATCAGTTGAGACAAGTATTTATTATGACAGAGAAGGAATACAAAGAGTGGGCTGCTTTTCACCCTTGGAACCTTTCTTTCATACTTACCCAAGGTGAGACACAATTTGAGTAAAATGGACAAGTGCTTACGGGACTCTCTTATGATCCATAAGACATCTCTCTATAGCATCCATTATTTTCTAAGAAGGTCAAGGTAATTACCTGACCACATGGAAGATGAGGTAAAGACCCAGAGAGATTCCATACGCGGGATATTGAGGGAAATTCAGTACTGCCTTTGGGTTAAGAAATTGGTAAGATGGGGAATCCCGGAAGAAGAGGAAGTTGCGGAAATACCAGTTCATACCCACATTAAGAAGACGTTCCTAGAGGAGAAGTGCGTGAAACACATATTAACATCATGTACCAATCCTTCATGCAAATCTAGCATCTTAAGAATAGACCCTTATATCAATAACAGTCCATTTTACCTAAAACGCAGACACACAACCTTTGTAGCTATAACCTACTTGTCTAGGATGGCAAGAAGGGAAGCTATTGAACTCGAAGATAGAGAATGGTTACATCTCGTATTAAGAAAGAAGAAGAGATGTGTAGGCAACAGGAAGATGAATCAAGTGCAAATAAGCCTTCAAAAAGTTCTTTTAAAAAAGATATGTATTTAAAACTGTCAGTATTTGCCAGTTTGGATGAAATATTGTCCAAAAAGTGAAAAAAGGAACAAGTACTTCTAGGGCAATTGTGGAAGTGGATAGATAGATATCTCGAAGAAGATAATCTGGACCGTGAAAAAGATCCTATCATATACTGGAAAACTGAGGGAAATCAGTTCCCACACGTACGCCAGATTGCAAAAAAGTATCTCTGCTGCCTCTCTACGTCAATGCCCTGTGAAAGGGTCTTTTCGAAGGCTGGGACTTTTCTTACTGAAAGAAGGAACCGATTGAGTGCCAACAAAGTTAATATGTTGATGTTCATTAACACGTTCACGACGACGGGAAATTCCCGTACTATTTTATATGCCGTCGTATTTTTCAATAATTATGTCCAAAAACCGTGAAGGTTTTTTTTCATAAAACGTCTAAGGATAATGGGAAAAGTAAGTAGGATTCGTGATTTTGCCCAAAAAAAAATTTTTTACAACTTTTTTTTCAATGTTTAAAAAAAAACGCCGCGCCTCTGTTGCAATTCATTACGCCTGGGCGTCGTGCGCCCGACCGGGTACACGCGAAGGTCAAAGCTGCTGTAGACGATCGCGCGGGAAACACTGATCACGTGATGGGGGGGTACATCCTTTACAAGCTATCGGGACCGTCGCGGCGTCTTTCAAAATAAAAAGAAATTAAAGAATACTGGTATCACCATAAGAGAAGATCTTACGTCTTTGCGACAGGAAGTGTTCCAGGCCGCCGTAAAAAAGTATGGACTGCGCTGCACATGGACTGACGATGGCCGGGTGAAGTGGGTGACTGGCGAGGGTAACGGCAGAACTATCCACACCGCTGTCAGACTGGAAGATCTGAAGTAAATATGAACTGTTCGTTTTATATTGATATCTTAATTATGTTTTGGAATAATAGTTTTTCTTTTTTTGTTTTTTGTTTTCTTTGAAATTAAGCATACTTGACCCTTGGTTAGAAAATTATTTATGATGCTATATTTCTATTGACTTACATTTACATAGTAAACAAAATACTTGTTACATTCTTACAAATAAATGAGGTGTAATTGTAGTTCTAAATATTTTAATTTATTTTTATTTACTTTTTATATGGTTATTATAATAAATTTGACTATCTCTTTTATTATGTTTGTGCCTAGTACATAGAATGTTATCTGGAAGTTTAATGGTGTTTATTTTATTTTTAAATAGGAGTACAATATTTATTTTTTTTTTTAATTAATTTTTTCGTTAAAATTTCTGAATTTTCAGATAACTGATGATAATTTAATAGTGTAAGTTAATTAACAGTCATTGAAGTGTGTATTACCTTTCTGGTAGTGTATTTGCGTGTGTTAAAACATAGAGATTTACTTCATTATCAGGGGTTTATAGTGAGTATATGTGGGAAACATTGTAGGGTTTCACTTACTTTTATTAATTAGTCTTAATTTGTCATCTTCAATTTTTGTTTATTCGGTTTTTTGTATATATTTATATTATATTGCAGGAATATAATTATAATAATTTAGATGCACTCATAATAGTTAATTCATAATTATTTAATTAATTAATGTTTGTGATAGTATCGTTATTGTTATTTTAATTTCAGATCGTCATAAATAATAATTTATTATTCGCATATGGCACTTAATGCACAAACGATTGCTAAATTCCTCAGAAATAGTTTTGTTTTTTATGATAGTTCGTAGGAGCCATCACGTTCCGTTTTTTGTTATAATTTTAAATCAATGTCTATAGTTGTAAATTTCGGTATGTGTGAGTGTGTGTATGTCGACCTGTCATCCTCTGGCCCTTGTCCGCGGCTGGCTCACGGACTCATGGTTTCGTAGTGGCTGTACTTGTTGCCGACTGTGACGCCGAGCACGATTGCTCGTCTAATCTTCCAAACACCGCTGACCTTCTCGTCTCTTATCTTGCTCCCTACCACAAATCTCTTAAGTCCTGTCATTTTAATGCACAATCCTTGCTGTGTCATATTGATGAGGTTAGAGCAATTTTTGATCATTCAAATTTAGACTTAATTGGTGTTTCAGAAACTTGGCTTAAGCCTAGTTTGGACTCATACGAAGTTGAAATACCAGGGTATATTTTAATTCGAAATGACAGAGTGAAGAAAACGGGAGGTGGAGTTGCACTTTATGTTAGGGATGGGTTAAAAGCTAACGTATTACTTACCTCACCACCTGATTACTCTGCCAAACCTGAATATCTTTTTGTTGAAATAACCTCCATTAGTAAAGAAAAGCTTCTCCTGGGAATTTGTTATCGGCCGCCCAGGACGGGACTGTTAACTGAATTTGAAAATGCTCTCCTGCACCTTATGCCAAACTACGCTCATGTCTTGGTTATGGGCGATTTTAACATTAATATTCTTATGACTAAACCCAATTATAAATATAGACATTTGACTACAATGTTTGAATCTTGTAGCATGACTATTCTTCCTATGGACGCCACACACCATACTGCTGATTCTCACACTCTGCTCGACCTATTGGTCGTTAGTGATCCATCTGAAGTCATTCGCCATGGGCAACTTCCAATCCCAGGAATATCATGCCATGATCTAGTTTTCTGTGTCATACCTATTAAACAATTGAGACAAAAGGCAAACTTTATTACATATAGAGATTTCAAAAACATTGACGAACATCTGTTTTTTACAGATCTTGCACGTATCCCTTGGCAAACTATTACCGGACTACCAACGGTTGATGAAATGTTGTCCCAATTCAACTATTGGATTTTGGATCTCTACAACCAAACACGCCCCTTTAACCACAAAGAGAATATCTAAAAAACGTTCCATACCCTGGCTTACCAATGAAATCCGATCTCAGATGAGTAAACGGGATGCTATATACCGTAGAGCTAAAAGATCAAGAGACCCAGAACTTATGTTACAGTATCGACTTTTACGTAACAAAGTTAAGCAGGAGCTTCGCAATGCTAAGCTGCCGATATATACATAACTTATTTCCAGATCGAGGAATTTTCATCAGCCTCCATGTGGAGAAATATAAAAAGTCTTGGTTGTGGGAAACAAAAAACCACCCTTCCAGTCAATATTCCTTTAAATGATCTAAATGAATTTTTTATTTCATCTTCCATTCCAAACGACCAAGACATTGTTAAATCATATATAGAGGAACTATCTAACCAACCCAATCCACCTTTACCTTTTGAAAGATTCTCTTTTAAACATGTCCTTGAAATTGATACTCTAAGGGCTTTTCGTAAAGTTACCAGTAATGCAACAGGAGTGGATGGTATTTCGATTAAGATGATAAAAAAAATACTCTTTGCTGTTCTTCCTGTCATTACTGCTATATTCAATAAGTCATTGGCCACAACTACTTTTCCTAGCTTATGGAAACATGCCCCTTGTTCTCCCATTAAACAAAGTACCTGTACCATCAGAAGCCAAACATTACAGGCCAATTAGTATTTTGCCCACCATTTCTAAATGCCTGGAAAAGATCGTCCATTTACAAATAAACACATTTCTGAATAATAATAATATTCTTAATACATATCAATCAGGGTTTCGTTCCAGCCATAGTACAGAAACAGCTCTTCTCTGTGTCACAGATGACATTCGAAGAGCCATGGATCTTAGAAAATGTACAGTCTTAACTTTGTTTGATTTTTCTAAGGCATTTGACTGCGTGGATCACTCCCTTCTTCTGGTTAAACTCCAGAATTTAGGCTTTTCAGATAGCAGCATATGTTGGATTAGATCTTACTTAGCTGATCGTCAGCAGTGTGTGCGTGTGGGCGATAGAACTTCAATTTTCAAATCTGTTTCATCTGGTGTTCCTCAAGGCTCGATTTCGGGGTCCACTGCCTATTTTCTGCCCTATATATTAACGATATTTAGCTCAAGTCTTATCCTGTACACGAAACAATCACATGTAATGCTGTACGAGTTTGGCACATCTATGCTCGATCCTGTATAGTATCCTTAAACGAAACAACTAACTTTGTGATTAAACCTAGATATTTGAAAGACTTTGTAGTTCCAAATGGTATCCAAAAATCTCTATGGGCGCTGTAAACTTAATGAGTGAGTAAAACACAGCCCAATATATTAGTTTGTTTCTTCTCCGCCTTCACACCCAACAGTTAGCTATAAACAACATCAAACAAATTTAGTCAATGGGCAACCCTCTGCCTTTCTGTACCTCAGTTAAAAAGTTTAGGTGTTATTGTTTTAAACCAGAATATGACTTGGAAGAAGAAGTGCTTAGTGTTTGTAAAAGGCTTTTGGTTCTATCCATTCCCTCAAACAACTTCAATACTTTCTCCCAGTAAAAATAAAGCTTCGTCTTGTAAAAGCACTTATCTTTCCACATTTCATCTATTGCAACTCTGTGTACAATGACATGACTGTGGCTTTGGCTAATAAACTTCAGGTTTGTCAAAATTATTGTATTAGATTTATTTTTAATTTAAAAATATGATGATCATATCTCTCAATACTATATTCAAAATTCCATTCTTAAATTGGCCGACCTTTAGATTATTAAAAATATTGAGTATTTTGTTTTTAGTACTTAATGATGGGAATCCGAAATACCTCTCTCAAAACTTTCAATATAACTCAAAAATTGGTGCAAAGGAGACACGCTCAGCCTCGTCAATATTACGTATTCCTCTTCATAGAACATCTTTCTACACAAATTCATTTTCAGTAACTGCCTGCAGAGAATGGAATAAACTTTCTCCATATTTAAAGAGATATGACAGTCGGGCTCGGTTCACAGCATCATTGAAAACCTTTCTTTTTGAACGGATGAGTCTGTGATGGTAGCTGGGGATGGGGTCTAGGATTAGGGTCGAACGAGTGTATGAGTGAGAGAATGGTAAAGTTGATAATATGTTAGTAGTTGATTTAGTTTATATTATTTGCTTCTTTGTAATGTTATTATTATTATTTTTCTTTAGTTTTAGTTCTGTATTTCATGTTTTAGGCTTTGTTATATTACTATTTTAACATAAAAGGGTTAACTGTAAGAGAGGACTTATTAGTCCTAAGTTCGCCAATTGTATAAAACACTTTTGTACAATAAAGCCATTATTATTATTATTATTATTACATCCGCGTTGCGCATTCCGTGCTCACCCCAGTGCGTACACCAAAACAAGCAATCTAACACACACACCAACTAACGGCAATTGTTTGTATTATTATTGTGTTATTGTCCGGTGAGTTGAGTGTCACACCTGAAGTAGATCGTGTTGTATTGTGTTTACTACCAAAATGGACAGTGAAGACATTGCTGAAGCCTTGGATGATTTTATAGACGTGTCGGAACTAACTGACTTTGAGGCTAGTGGTAGTGAATATGTGCCTTTCTGACGACCAACAGTGACAGTTGCAATGATTAAACGGGGGATAGGGTGATGAAGTCTCATTGGTGAAAATGAATTGTAAAAAATCGGAGTAAGTAATTTAGTTTAGTTTAGTTAAACAAAAATATTTTCTGAAGTGACCATCCCCCTTACAACCCTCTTTTCCAGAGCAGCGGGCAAGTCGAGGTAACCTGCACGCAAGTAGGGGGCGATGTGGGAGTACAAATGGGGCATTTTTCCATTTACTGGGCCTGCGGGCTTACAAATAAATTTGACACCCCCAAACCGGGGAAAATTTACGAACAATTCCTAAATGACGACATTTAAAACCTCAAGTTATGAACAAATAGATATCCATTTTACTTGATACTATGTCATAAAAAGGTCAAATGATGAGGCAAGGGGAAAGGGGGAACTCAATCAACATCCAAAATTACCGGCTAATAATGATTATAATTGCCATTGCCCAAAATAGATGACGGTCTGCAAAACCCTCTACAAAATGAATTTTAAAAAAAAAACTAGAGAGGGAAAATTTCGAAATGATTTGAAATTTTTCATTTCCAAAAAAATGATGGGAAGATCCGAAAACCCGTTTTCGAATAAAACCGCTTGTGAATTAGTCAACCAAATATCAAGAAATAATGATGCGGGGGGAAAGATTGTCAAAGAACAATATTCCATGGCGTGACGTCTCATTCTAGGGCAATACAACCCGCAGAAAGCCCACAATATTGTAAAGGTTCCCCAAATTTGCACTGAAAGGGGTTATACCTACAAAATGAAGGTATACGCAGGAAGGGGGGTTTTAACGGGTCTCCGGCCATGAAAAAATAAATTTTGCATCGAGTCAGATTTCTTTGTAGGGGCGTCCCGGCTTTATGCTGACAATTTTTATAATGCGGGGGGCCTAGCTAAAAAAACTCAAACAAAAAACCACTTGGGTGGGACTCTTGGGTCAAATCCGGGGGAAACCACCAGAAGTGACTAAAAGAAATTAAAAAAAGGGAAGTATTTCCCCCAAAAAACAAACGGATAAATGCAAATGGGGGGAAAAAAAGGGAAGGGTATGATGTTCAACACAAGCGAGGATTTGTCTTGGTCCTTTGGGGAAAATTAACAAAAAAGGGAACCAATTTAAAACCCTAGCGGTTCTTTTTAAAAACAAAATAAAAAGGGTTTAGACATTTGGGACCAAAGTCTTTACTACTCCCTTACGGAAAAGCAGCAAATGGACAAAAAGGGGGCAGTAAAATTCTTTTTGGGGGACTTGCGTTGAAAATTCACGGGTCATTTTCAACGATGCTGGGGACCAAACCAAAAGTGGGATTTGTTAAATTTGGGGAAAGAGCTGATAAAAAACCTTAATCATCTACAAACCCTAAACCAACCCTGCAAAACCCCCTTTAAGGCCCGTCAAACAACACCGCGAGCCAAGGGCGACAGCAGCTCAAACACTGCCTTATGAAACGAGAGGGTTTTTGGCCCCGCATCCAAAAGGGGTGCATCCTGTATGAAGGACTTGTGAAGAAAGGGGCCAAAAGAAGAAAGAAAAAAGAAAAAGGGTTAACATATGTTCCCTGTCCGATGACCACAATTTTTGCCCCCAATGCTTAATAAATTTACAATTAGTTATTTTTTGTGCTATAAATTTTTACAATTGTAATTAATTTTTTTACTTTTTTTACCCAATTTTTATGTCTATAAATATTTATATCAGTAAAAAATGAAAACCTTTTTTTTTTAACCATTTTTTATATGCAAAAATTTTTACTTTATGTAATTACAGATTTCTTTTTTTAACCTTTTTTTGTCTAAAAAATATTTTTATCGTATTTTAAAGGGGTATTTCTTATTGTTAACCATATTTTAGGGCTTTTAAAAATTTTACATCATGTAATTAATAGCTTTTACTTATTTTAAACCATTTTTTTTCGGTATAAATATTTCATCGTATTTTATATATTTACTTTTTTAAAAACCATTATTTTTTGGCTTAAATTTTTTTTCGTGAATTAATGTTTTTACTTATTTTTAACCTTTGTTATGTCTTTAAATATTTTTATATATTAATTAATATACTTACTTATTTTTAACATTTTTGTACCTTGTTTTTAATAAAATTAAAAAAATCTTTCGTGAAATGTTTTGATTTTTTCCCTAAAAATTTAAAGCAATCGTGCGCCCGGGGGGGTACCAATCGTTGAGATATTCCATGGCCGGGCTCTATTTTAAATCCCACAACACGGGAACTCGAAAAAAACAATCGTTACGAACGCTTAAAACTTTTACCCCATGGGGGCCCACGCGCTTTACGAAAGCCGGCGGACCCGGGGGGGAAAATCCGGCAGTTACAAAAGATGCATGTACCCCAGGGGGTACACGTCGCGTGAACGGTTAACAAAATTCACCCCCACAAAAATCTTACCAAATATAAACTCTGACGACAGTGATTAATTTTATGCCAATTAGAAAACAATCTCTTTTTTTTTAATGATCCCAAATGGTATTTCATTCTAACAACAAGTACCAAAGTATTACCCCAAAGTTATTTGTATTAATAAAGCATTTGTTTTTTATTTAACGGGAGTTTTTATTTGCCCACACCTAAATAAAATTAAACAAAACCCAAAATTAAAGAATATTGTTTTAGGGTTTTTTCATAATTTTAAATGTATATTAATAAACATTTTTTAAAATGTGACTTATTCTGAAATTTTTTATTTTTTTTTCCAACCCAGATGAATTAAATTTCTTTTGATATTCGAAAATAATCAAATTATCGATTAAAGTTTTTAAATCATTATTACAAGATTATAATAACTATCATAAAAAAGTAAGAAACTTTTTAAAAAGCAAATAATATAAAATTAATTCTTTAAAAGAAAGAAATTAGAAATATGAAGAAAAGAGATTATATAGTAACAACTTTTTAAATAACTTGGAATGATCATTTCGGGGGTTTGTTCACTCGCTTTTAAAAATACGACTAAAGCGGTAAACCCAATCGCTAATAACACTATCTCTACTAATCAGTGGTTGTACATGAGCTACTCCAATCGCGAAAAAACCCGGGTTAGAACCCGGGGGTTATTGCAGAGTAGCAGAAACCCCGAAATAACCGTAATGAAAATTGGATAACCCCAACTTTTGAAATACCGAGGCTGCCGCCGTTCTGGCGGCGCTCCCCCCCCACTACTTCTCGCGCTAAAACAAACGGCGGTTACTTTGGGGAAAACCCCCGTATTAGCATTTGGGACTCGAGAAAAAAATTTTTATTTAAATAATCCCTAATACTAGTCTTCTGGTTTAAATTTTAGAAATAACTTTTCGCTACTTTTTACGGCTGTTTCGTACCCCAAAAAAATACCCCCTTTCTCAATACTTGGGCAACTCTGAACTAGAAGTTATATGAAATCGATGGAAATTACTTTGTTACCAGAAACTTTCAAGGGTTTGAAATTTTAAGGGGGGGCCTGACTTTGGGTTTTTTGGGGGAAAAAAAAAATTTTTTTTTTTTTATTTTTTTTTTATCGTTCTTTGGTTTATTTGAACATTTTCATATATATACTGGGGAAAGGGGAAATTCAAAAAGGTTTCCTTCCTATTTAAGAAAGCATGATATTTAGTGGAGGTAAACCCTATGTATGAGAGTAATTCGTAAAAAAGGGGGGATCCTGCCTACCAACCTTGAAGAACCTTTCGTCCTGTAATCTGCAGGAGACATTATCTTAAACTCATATCATATGTTTTGGGGGTTAGTTGTTTGAATTTAAAATTTTTAATAAAGGCGCACTCTTTCTTAAACGTATAAATGTATTGTAGGAAAACAGGTTTTTACTCATTTTAGTACATGCTCCTTTTTATTTTACTAATAATAAGGGCTAACCTGGAAATCCCATTTACTGTCTTAACTGAATCTGTTTGTTTTGTTTTTTGTTTTACACCGATGTAAAAAATTGTCAATAAGAACCCTAGTGTATGTTTTTTTTTAATTTGTGCCAGTTTTTTGGTTTTTGTTTTTATTATTATTGAAACTCAATAAGCCACTATTAGGAAATTTGGTTTTAAAAGGAAGGGTTTTCCCGGAAAAACAACATACACCAAAAATAACGAATCCACCCTTTTAACCCAGGCAACAAAAAAGCCCTACATACAGCCCCGGCCTATTCTACCCCTTTGAAAGAAATTAATTATTGAATTTTACAGGTAAGCATGATTACTTGAAAAAAATTAAAAATGAAATATTGTAATTGATTTTCAAAATTTAATGATATTATCAAGCACCCTTTTTGTAAAACGCAACAAAACATGGGAAAACTAAATACTGATTCCGAAACTTACGTCTAAACTTTAACTGTCCTGTAAAAGTTGTAAATACCTGAATACGTTTACTTCAAGTAGGCCTAAAAGTCATTGAAGTTGAAGGTAAACCGAGGCCTATGATAGTACATGAAGTAAAACATGAGACTGGCCTACGGGCTGCGCACAATCGGAAATGGGCAGACTGCTGCTGAAGCCTTTTGTGCTATTATGGATTTGCCTAGGCCTCCTCGGCGATTTCAGATAAACAATAAAGCTCTGTCTAACTCTTCAAAAAAGTTGCTGTAGAATCAATGCAGATTGCAGCAAGGGAGGCAGTTATCGATAACGATGGTGATGAAAATCTGAGCCACCTTCGACGGGAGTTGGCAAAAGCGTGGACATGTTTCCAAGAATGGCATTGTTTCTGTTACTAATATGGTCACAGGAAAGGTGATGGATGTAGAATGCCTGACTAAAAGTCTTTGGTTACGAAAGAAGAATACACCCACAAGAACAATTTGCCAGAAGTAGTTATGGAATACATAAAGCCAATTTACAAAGATCTTTCCAGCAAAACTCTTCTGGCAAAATGTCTTCATGGTAAGACCTAACCCCAACGAATCGTTCAACAATGTTGTTTGGACTCGGATTCCAAAACGGGTTTTTGTGGGCTTGGAGACCTTGCAAGTAGGAGTATGGGATGCCACCATAACATACAATTCAGGATATTTTGGGAAGATCAAAGTCCCTCACAAAATCTTTTCGGTGATGCAGAGTCCGAATTGCATACTTGGTCTCAAAGCACTAGATGACGCTAGGCGGAAGAGAGCAAATAAAAAGGCAGAAGTGGAAAAGAAGGCTAGACAAGTATCCAGAAACTTGAAGAGGAAGCTGGAGGAGAAGGACGAGGAAGAAAAAGTCTATGGACCTGGAATTGATTCACTTTAGGTTAACACTTATTTCTTTTATACTAATAATCTTTGACTTTGATTTGAAATTCCCGAAAACGCACTCTTTTCAACTTTAGGTACACTTTTCTCAAACAATTTTTGGACTACATCATTGAAATTTTTACCATGGTTACATCTTATCCTAACAAGCATAGTAAACCTATTTTTAATATGTTTATATGAATTAATTAATTTTTTTTTATAGAAAAAGTGCAAAAAATTTAATGTTTTTTATGACGTTTATTAAAAAAACTAATTGACATAAAAGTACAAAAGTTGGTTCACATTAAAGGTAAATACCCTAAAAAAGTGTGGTAAAAATTTCAGGGGCCAGACTCAAATACTTTTTAAGAAAATTGTACCTAAAGATTATAAAATTAACATTGCTTTAAGGGGGGAGGGTCGTGAAAAACTTGTTTTTTTCAGTTATGAGAAAATATTAGTTTTAGATAGTGCATTTCATCCTGAAAAAGAAAATATATACTTTATGGGGGTTATTATGAGTATATTATACTAAATAAATTGTTTTTAGTGAACCTCTGCAACCTTTTCTTTGCGATTGGCTTCAAACGAATTAGCCCTAGTGAGCAAAGACATTTCTTAACACTTTGATACATATACTTATAATTTGTTTGGCTTGCTTCTATGTAGTAAAAGCTGACAACTTGTTTTGATCTTCTCTTCAACTTATGATTCTATTCTAGTTTGATGTAAACATAAACATAACCTTTTGCTTTTAGTGTTCTGCTAGCAGTGCTGTTATTCGTTATTCTAAAGTTTTGTGAATCAAGATTGTGAAGTGCAGTTACTGTGTTTCTGTTATTATTTTAGTTTAGTATTATTTTAGTATTTTTACTCTTAAAATTACTAAACCAAATCTTTTTGTAAGAAGAGGAAATTCAGAGGCAATAAGTTCACACAGAATTCTGTTTCTTCTAACCATCAACCTGAACCTAGGCCTGTGTCTAGTGATGAACAAAGTAGGCCTAGTTTACAGCAACCTTCATGCTCTAAGAAGAAGTTAGGCTATCTTGATGAGAACATTGATGGGGTTTTAGGCCTAGATACTAGCAAGCCTAGTTCTGAATTTATTGTCGTTGATGTCAAGCAAATTAATGATTTATTAAAACGGAGCCTAAAGTGTAAGTTTTGCGACTGTGAAGACTTTATGGTGAGTAGGGACAAAGGTATAGGATTAGCAAGCAAACTTACTGTAAAGTGTAATGATTGTGAGGAAAGTCAAAGCTCTATGAGCTCTAAATTAACAAAGAATAGAGTGTATGAAGTGAACATGAGGTTTGTTTACGGCCTTCGCTGTATTGGTAAAGGTATAGCGGCAGCCAAAACGCTATGTGCGCTCATGAACTTTCCAAGCCCTCCGCTTAAGTTTACAAGGTATCATAATTTGCTTCATAGTGCTTTGTTTAGTGTAGCTGATGCTTCAATGAGGAATGCTGCCATAGAGGCAATTAAAGAAAATGATAAGGTCCCTGACATTGCTGCGGTCTTCGATGGTTCTTGGCAGAAGCGAGGCCACACATCTCTCAATTGTGTCATTACAGCCACATCCTTTGACACAGAAAAGGTATTGGATGTTGAGTGCCTCACCAAATTTTGTCATGCCTGTGTCCAAAATGTTGAAGGCCATCACTGTGTTAAAAATCATGAAGGAGCAAGCGGGGCAATGGAATGTAATAGAGTTCTAAAACTTTTTCAGCGCTCCGAAGTGAATCGTGGGGGGTTAGGCACGTAAAATATCTTGGTGACGGGGACTCTAAAGGTTTCCAGCATGTTGTGTCCCAAAAGCCCTATGGTGACACAGAAATAGTCAAGTTAGAGTGCATCGGTCATGTTGAGAAAAGAGTTGGAACCAGGTTGCGCCGAATGAAACAAAAGGGTACTTTGTGTTCCGATGGAAAAGGTTGGTAGGCCTGGCTCTACCTGTAAACACGGTCGATGTCGCGCTCCTAAGTTTTATTATTGATTAAAGTAGTTTATTTGTGTTTTTAACGTATTCAATAGTGTAGTGACCCTCAGTTATTAACTAATATATTCCGAATCTTTAATGTTGGCGAATTTCATTTTATTACGTAAGTACTGCAGACTAATTTAGACACAGTTAGTTTCAAGGTTAGACTTGAATATCTGCAGTACTCCCTTGTTGTTATACTCAGTTAGCGCCACAACTATTGATTGACAATACTGACTCCAATTCTTATCAGTTGACGTAGAGAAACCGATATCGCCTGTGCTCAGAACTCAGAAGATAATCAGTTCGAATCCGCCTTACGGCATTTGTCTTTTTTGCCCATGTAATTCATTTAAATGTAAATAATAATTATAATTTTAATAGTATAAATACAAATTATTTAGTTTTAAATTGTTTCATATTTCTAAGTGAAATATTCTCATATAATCAATAATGTCTTTTGTTTTGGAAAATGTGAAGAATGGTAAAGATATGATTTTGTATAACAGTAATAAATACCGTGAATCATACTCGGTAAAAAATGGTGACATAGTCTGGAGATGCCTTGGGAAAACGTGTAAAGCATCCATAAGAACAGATCAAGGAAAAAAAGCTATTTATATTGCTAACCAATTACATAGTGGGCCGCATCCTGTTACAATGAGAGCCCTCACACCCACCTTCAACACACATCAATAGGCGCTTGGATGTAGTAACTCCTGAAACTGGGAAAACTCATACACCTACTGGTTCCCAATGCCTAAGTACATCACAGAATGAGTTGCTCATCACCTGTGGTACTCACACCCGAGACTATACCATCATTGGAAACTCAGACACCGTCACTGACAGAGCTATTGTCACCATACATTACATTAACCCCTTCCACGCCAACATTCTCGAAACTTGAGGAAGAAAACTCATATCTAAGACAGAAAGTAGCTGAGCTAGAATACATAAAAAAAGCATTAACCGACAAGATAATAACATTAGAAAAGCAATTAATCGAGCTAAATACCAATATAGGCCCGGAAAAATGTACAACTTCATCACAAACAGAAGAAATAAGCTTAAACAAAATTGTAATAAATGAACACACAACAAACATTTATTTAAAAAAAGACAAAATGAAGAAGAAAACATCAAATAACACATCTCAAAATGGAAAATTCGACTTTAGTACACTCAAAGGCATCCGTATAATAGAAGCTGATATGGGTGACGTCATCCAAGACTTAAAAAACAACACATCCATAGCATTTGCTCATGCAATTTCCGGTGATTTCCACCATCACAGACAAATGACTGCTGGTGTAGCTACAAAGTTTAGGGATGGGTTTGGTAAACCTAAAGCTAAAGATTGCCTAACTAAATCATTAGCATACCAACAAATAGACGGTGGTGCGGCTGTATATAGTTTGATAACCAAAGCGGAATATAATGGAAAACCATCTAAGGAAGAGTACAATTTAGCCTTCGAAGACTTTACACAAGAATTTAAAAAGAAAGGGTTAAGGACTTTAGTATGTTCGCCAATGGGTTGCGTTCGAGATCATGTTGAACTCGAACAATTTGCTGTAAATATCAATCAATTTCACAAAATAACAGGTGCCACAGTTGTCGTTGTCACCAATGATCAGAGAGCGAGAAGAACCCTTCGACAAGGACTGTCTCACAACGAGTTCGTAAGACAATTAAAAGATGAAATAAAAAATACTCGCGATGACGCAACAATATGGTATCAGCTCCCAGATGAAGACATACAACTATACATGAACCAAATAAAGGTCCCAGCAAACACTCTTGTATTGGAGCCCTCAGTGAGCCACCTTCTTAAGAGGAATGATAAGGTTGAAGAAATGAAACAGTTACTTAAAGACCTTTTATTTGACACCTACGACTATGTACTGGCGCCGGTGAATGACCGCAGTGACGACAGCCAGGAGGGCGGCGCACACTGGTCATTGCTGATATACACCAAGGACACGGATACATACTACCACCTAGACAGCCTTGAACCCTTAAACAACAACCATGCGGAGCAGTTGGCAGCTCGACTTAGCGGAGACCCCTGTGTCAGTGTGGTGCGACTCAAATGTTGCCATCAGAAATCAAATGTTGAGTGTGGTGCTTACATGATAAATTTTATAGATATAGTTTGCTCTCTAATTATAAATAAATTACCAATCCACGATGACCGCTGTTTCATGCAAGCTTTTTCAATCAACAAAATTTACAATACAATTGATTTGATTAAGAAAAACAACAAAGTAGAAAACAAATTAGTATCAAAAAAAGTTATTCTATTAACAGATAGCCATGGCCGTGATCTACGCCACTCGTTACAGGAAAAGCTGGGCTGTAAAAATTTAGTTACTAGTGTTGTAAAGCCTAATGCTACTTTAGAGATAGTGACGAGTGGCTTAGAATACGAGGCTTCTAAACTAGGTAGCAACGATCATTTAGTGATATTGGGAGGTACAAATAATATAAGTACAGTACAACCCCGATAAGTCGGCCCCCGTTAACCCGGACCGATTTTCAATAAAAAAATAAAAAATCAGACAAACATTTTAAAAATAAAAACGTAATATTTTTGAGTGGTAGAGTATGTGTGAATCGATGTTGCATCAGTATTTGATGGGACTGTACGACAGTGAGTGTGTGACTCATGGCACACGGCGGCCGACTGGCGCCAGTGGCGGTCATTGTCCCGGATTCTCGGAAACAATAACAGACGCACCCCTCCTCCGCGCTACCGCTACGCCGGGCTTCTCAGTAGTCAGTACCGTTCCTACCTCACTCCGCTCGCTTGTGCCCGTGTTGTGTGTGTAGGCTACTGTATTGTTTACTTCTGTTCGCATTCGTGTTGCAGATAGTGTTCTTCTTTTATGTTGTGCGTTTGTTTTTATCTACGCGATGGCAACAAAACGTAAAAATGTTGTAGTGACAATGGAAAAGAGACTAGAGGCATTAGGTAGGATTGATAAAGGCGAATCTTTAAAAACAATTGCAGCATCTTATGGTGTCGGTACATCTACAGTATCGGATTGGAAAAAAAATAGGACAAAAATCGAAGAATTTTGTTTCAAGATGATAACAAAAGACAGTTTGGACAATCGGTGCAAAGCTAAGAAAGCTAAAAACGAGACTCTTGACGACGCTTTGTATGTCTGGTTTTGTGCGGAAAGGGAGCGTGGTTTGCCAGTGTCTGGGCCTATCATTCAAGAAAAGGCAATCAAGCTGAATAAACAGTTGCCTGATTGTGAACCAAATTTTACTGCAAGTCAAGGCTGGCTGGATAGGTGGAAAAAACGTCATGGTATTCGCCAACTATCTATCACAGGAGAAAGCCTATCTGCGGACAGCAGCACTGCTGATGACTATAAAAACAAGTTTTTGGATTTTGTGAAAGAAGAAAATTTAACCGCAGATCAAATATATAACGCCGATGAGACGGGTTTGTTTTACAGAATGTTGCCGAGTAAAACTTTGGCCTCAAAAACTGAAAAAGACGCAAAGGGATACAAAAAAGCAAAGATCGATTGACAATAATGGCCTGCAGCAATGCTTCGGGGAAGCATAAATTTCCTCTACTCTTAATAGGAAACAGAAAATCCGCGCACTAAAAAACGTAAATCGGGATTCTCTACCAGTTGTCTACAAGTCTCAAAGAAGTGCATGGATGGACAGCATCACTTTTAAAAACTGGTTTTTTGATTGTTTTGTGCCAGGTGTGACTAAATATTTAAAAGACTGTGGGTTGCCAATTAAAGCAGTCCTACTAATTGATAATGCTCCTTCACATCCGTCTGCAGATGTGCTGGTCAGTGGGGACATTACCGTCAGGTTTTTGCCGCCTAATGTAACATCGATATTACAGCCCATGGACCAGGGGGTTCTGGAGAAAATCAAAAAGGTTTACAGAAGACAGATGCTAAGCACAATCATTGACAATGAAGAACACGGTGTAGTTGAGATTCTCAAAACATTTAATGTGAAAACTGTAATGTACATGATTGCAGAATCTTGGGAACAAGTGTCTAGAATAAGCTTAATTAAATCTTGGAAAAAACTGTGGAAGGGTGTATGCGACTTGCCTGAAAATATAATTCAACCAGTGGGGAACTATAATGTGGAAAATGACACACCAGAAGATGTCCATCCCCAAGAACTTTTGGATATGTTCCAAAATATTGATGGCTGCTCTGAAGTCGATGAAAATGACATTAATCTGTGGTTAGAGGCAGACAATAACGGAGGCTATGAGCCACTTACTGACGAGGAAGTGATCGCGTCGTGTTTACCTGATGCTAACGAATCAGACGCTGAGGAGGCAGACGGGGACATTGAAGGTCAAGTGATGAGTCATGGAGATGCAGTGACGCAACTAAACGAACTAATGGTTTACTTCGAGCGGCAGGCAGAAACATCGCCGGCTGAATTGCTCATGTTGAAGAGACTGCGGGATCGCACAGCACGCAAGCGGCAGACGACATTGGCACAACCAAAGCTGACTGAGTTTTTTACCAGGAAATGAACAGTTATGTATGTAACTGAGATGTACTGTACATATGTTTGACGTTTTTACAATTATAATGGAGTTTATCTGTAAGTATACCGTATTTTATTAATTTTTACCTCATTCTCCGGCTAACCCGGATCGGCCGCGGTCCCGATTAATCCGACTTATCGAGGTTCCACTGTAATACAAATAAATTTGAGGTACAACATTGTGTAAGAGAAATAGCAAGCAAAACAAAACACACTAATGTAATACTTTGTACCATCCCTCTTAGATACGACAGACCCGACTTAAACAATAAAATTAGACAGATTAATATAAATCTTATAATAGAATCTTTAAAATATGACCACATAAAACTAGTATCATTATCTAATATGCATGTAAACAAGTATACTTATAAAGGTATTCACCTAAACAAATGGGGAAAGGATAAGCTGTGTCATTTAATTGTTAATAAAGTAAAGGCACCGGTTTTAAACGAACAATAAATGACAAAGAAAGATTATCTGCTAGCATGAAAAATCACAATTTAATTCAGTCAAATAATGAAGAAAATAAAGACAAAAAAACTAATATTATAAAAATATTTCATCTTAATATTCAATATATCAGGGACAAAATTGATTTACTTCATATATTTCTGCAGAAAGAACAACCTGATATTGTTGTAATAAGCGAACACGGCCTAAAGAAGGCTGAGTTATATAGTATTAACTTTCATGAATACGAAGTAATTTGTGATTTTTCTAGGCTTAACCGTAAAGGTAGTGGAGGTGTATTTGTTCTTGCAAAGGGTAACTTATTTTTGAATAAATTGAATGTAAATTGCTTCTGTCAGGAAATGATATTAGAAACAGCAGGAGTTGAAATATGCAATAAAGAGGGAAACAATTTAATTTTAATTGGTGTATATAGACCACCATGCTATTTGAATGTCAATTCTTTTTTTGAGAATATGTAATCTTTTATCAAAACGTATTTCTAATAAAAATAAATATTGTTTAATTATTGGTGATTTGAACATAGATTGGTTAAAAGATAGCTGTGTTACAAAAAGATTGAAAGATTTAATGAATGAATTCAATGTAATCCAATATGTTGACTCACCTACAAGAGTTACAAGCTCCTCATCCACGTTGATTGATCATGTAATTTCAAATGTTGATAAAGAGATGTTGCAGGTTGAAGTAATTGGTACGGGATTATCAGATCATTTTGGGCAAATAATAAATTTCAGATTAAACAATCGCACTCTCAACACACGTAATAGCAACCAAAACAGTTTCACTCTACGTAATACTTGCAAAAATAATCTAAACTCTTTAAATAGTATATTATCTAAGGAAACATGGAATATACATCAAGGGAGCTTACATTCCGAAAAACAATTTGAAAGATTTTTAAATGTCTTCAACTATAATTTGTCACTAACTTGTCCGTTAAAAAAGGGGAGAATAGGGAATAAAACTAATATAAAATCTTGGGTAACAATAGGCATCCGCGTCTCATCACAGAAGCTCAAAGAATTAGACATGCAAAAAAGACAAAATAAATCTACAGAATTCATAAATTATTATAAAACATATAAAAGAATATATAGGAAGATCATAAAAGTAGCTAAGGCACGATACTTATACAAACGACTGAGTACGAGTAACAACCTGTCAAAAGATGCGTGGAGGTTAATAGACACAGACAGGAAAAGCAAAACGGTTCAGTTCCCCTCTGATATGCCAAGCCCAGAGTGTTTCAACAATTACTTTGCAAATGTAGGTAAAGAAAAACAAGCACTGATAACAGAACCCATGCTACAAACAATGAATGATGTACATAGTCCAAATTCAGTTTAACATTCAGTTTAAACATTCAGTTTAAACCCGACAGATCCAGTAGAAATTTATAACATTATTATGAATTTAAAAAATAATAACTCGGCCGGATACGATGGCATAACTCACAGGGTTATTCGCCATTGTGCAAGCAACATTTGTAAACCTCTTTCAGATTTAATTAATTTATTATTTTCTGAAGGCTTATTTCCACAGGAACTGAAGCAGACAATAATCCGTCCAATATTTAAAAGTGGAAAGAGTGATTCCCCGGAAAATTGGCGACCAATTGCAAACGTTTCGACATTTTCAAAGATTTATGAGCATGTTTTTGCGCGTAGATTGTTAAATTTTTTGTCTGAACATGACTTAATATGTAAAGAACAATTCGGATTTGTACAGGGGAAAAATACAACAGATGCCATGGTTAATTTTATTTCTAAAGCTATTATAGCCTTGCATAACAAATGTAAAGCTGTAGGTGTTTTTTTAGATTTGCAGAAGGCATTTGATTGTCTCGATCATGAAATACTCTTCGATAGACTTTACAATCTGGGGATACGTGGAATACCCTTAGACTGGATCAAATCATTTTTAATGTCAAGGACTCAAAGTGTTCAATTAAAAGACGCGCGTTCAAGTGATTTATATTCGTCTTATATACAAACAGTGTAACAAAATCAGTGAACAATTTAAATGTAACAATGTATGCTGATGATGTGGCTATACTCATCAAAAACAACACTCTCGCCGATTTAGAAATAGATAGTCATATTCAACTCACTAATTTATTCCAATACCTAAATATTAATAATCTACACGTAAATCCAGCTAAAACCAGTTGCATACATTTTAAAAACTATAGAATTATTGATACCAATCCGTTGATTATTATGAATGAATTTGAGCTTCCATTCCAAACTGAAACGAAATACCTTGGCCTAACGTTTGACCCAACACTTTACGTGGGACCTCACACATAGACAGTATTTGTTCAAAATTATCGTCACAATTATTTTTGCTAAATAGATTTTCTAATTATGGTAATTTTTTCATTATGAAACTAATTTATATGGCACTAATAGAATCAAGATTGAGATATGGAATTATTCTCTGGGGCTCTGCGTCCCATACTGCATTAATACGAGTGTTCCGTTTGCAAAAAAGGGCAATCCGCGTAATGGCTGGTGTAAATAGAAGAACTTCTTGTAAAGAAATCTTTAAATCATTTAAAATATTAACATTATTATCTCTGTACATATATGAAATGATCATATTTTACAAATTTAAAATTTCAAAATTTCAGACCGGTTCAAATATACATAACTATAGTACAAGATTTTGTAATCAACACAGACAGTCATCTCATAGATTGGAGTTGACAGCTTCACTTCCCCAGAATATAGGCCCTAAGTTGTTTAATAGACTGCCTAACCATATAAAACAGCAAATATGCGAAAAGCAATTTAAATCTTCCCTGCAGCACTTCTTGTTAAGTGGAGCTTTTTACACTGTTGAGGAATTTCTAATGGAACAATAGGTTTTATTAATGACAAATATGTAAACAAATATTATTAATTAATAGAAATTTAATTTAAGCTATAATAACCTAACTTTAATTGTTATAACATTAATTCTTTATACATGACCATTGTAATACAATTGTATAATTGTCCACTACAAAATAAATATATTTTGATTTTGATTAGGTGGAAGAGGTAGGTTAACCAATGACTCTATTGACTTGCTGCAAAGATACTATGGCCTAGCAATTATGAGGAACAGCAGTGATGTAGAACTAATGAGGAAAGCAATATGGGCAGTTTACTACCACAAACTTTCTACGGATGCTCATCCGCAACATCATTTTTGCCCGACGGGGCCAGAATCCTGGTGCGGCTACAACAAAACTCTGGCTAACAACACAGAGTATTCGCATCAACATTCCTTGCCTGTGGAAGTAATGGAAAAAATAAAGCCAGTTTTTGTAGACTTGAGTCGTCCAGAGTTACTGCGTAAATACCTACATGGGAAAACACAGAATCCCAATGAAAGTTTCAATAACGTTATATGGAGCCGCATTCCAAAGAGAGTCTTTGTAGGTCACAAAGCACTTACTATTGGAGTGTATGATGCAGTTCTAACATTTAATGAAGGTGCCATGGGAAGAGTGAGTTTTTCAGGAGCTAGGCTTCCAGCCAGGAGATAACATGCAGAAAGCGTTGACCAAGATAGATCGCCAAAGAGTTTTGAAAGCTGAAAAAGAAGCGCAGGCAGCAACAAAAGAAGCTAGAGTTCAGAAGAGACAACTCAAAAGGAGAAGGGAAGAAGAAGAAAGCTCCAAAGATAACTCATATGGCACTGGAGAATTTTAGTGTGGTTGTATGTACATATTTTAGTGTTAGTTTAGCCTAGTCAAACTTTGAATCAGTTTTTCCGGAACTTGTGTTTTTGTATATATTAGACCCGTCATCTCAACTTCTAACAGTGCTACAGAATTGAAATTTTTTGTGTAAGTACATTTGTACATTATACATGCATGGTAGTAAAACTAAGGTGATAGTATTTCTTTTAAGCATTAAAAAAATTATTTATTGGAAATATAAAATGTAAAAATGTCCTCATATAATTTATTTTATTCTTAAGTTAGTTTATTTTTTACAGCTATAATTTTACTACAGTGTGTTATCTAGTCCTATAGTGACACCCTAAAAAAATTTCAATCAAATCTGTTCAGTACTTTCTTAGAAAACGGGTCATAAGTATACTCTTGCGCTCCATAAGAAATACATGGTAAAGGCCTGCGCGACCCTCCCCCCTTAAATGGCACGTCAGACTCCCCTTAATAGAAACTGGAGTGACGACACGGACAATGACTCCGATTTTTTTCTTGATCAACTGAAGATAAAACAGGAACTCTATAAAATAAACAGTCTTAACTGCCTTTTTTTATTTTTTATTTAGAATTGGACGTATTAATGTACGTAGCATAGCAACTGACAAAAGTAAGAAATTCAGCAAACTTATGCTGCCTATTATTTTTACAGAAAAGGAATACAACCAGTTAAGAAGATCATCCTAGTATACTCAAAAGCAAGAAGCAGAAGAAGCATAAATAAGTAAACTCAGAATCAAACAAGCCAGTTCTCACCTGATTCTATTACATTGAGTAAGCCTTCTTACATTGTACATGATTGCAGTCAATGAGATCATAAAATATATGTCTTGCAATATTTTGACGATAATTATTTTGATGATTCTTTCAATAATTATTGTATAAAAAAGTAATATACTTTTTTTAATTTATACTATAGAGTAAGAAAGTTATTTTTTTAAATTTCATTCTAATGCTGTTGAATTATAAGAAAGTAATTCAAGTACATGTGCTGTTTATAAGAAGTACCGATTAAGAGAAAATAGTTTGTAACGTCATAGGGGTTATCCAGCTAGTCCAAGGAAATATATGGGAACCCGTTTGTTGATCTGGCTGCCTTGCTTTGCAGTCTAGTGGTAAAAATGTGAACTGGTGATAAATGTACTAACCAGTATGCATTTAGAGATGTAACAACAAGATGCAAGTTGTACTTTTTGCATTTTTCGTTCTTTAGAGGTAAGAATTTAATAACTTTTAACTATTAGATAATATTATACTTTCAAATATTCTTTTTGGCATTTATACTTAACCTTCTAAAACATTTCCTGTTTAGACAAGTGTACAATCATTTTTTGTTTGACACATTATACTGAAATTTATACAAAATTATCAGAAAATTCTTATCTTTGAAACAGTAATATTTTCATTACTCTAACTATTTGAGCTCCCAACTTATTGAGGTACAATGATTCATAATGTTATGTAAAAAAATATTGTTATTTCCACTTTGCAATTAATTAATTCAAACAGGCATCAGAAGGTAACGTTAACCCTATATAGGCCCAGAAAAAAACTCTATTTGGCCAAGGGTTTTTTGGTCAGTTTCGCAGGTTCACACAAAAACGCACGTAACATACTGCAATTTTATCAAACTCTTTTCATGTTACATATAATTTTATTTAACATATTGCGTTGGTACAAGAAGATCTTCATACATGTGCTCCAAATAATTATGATCAACAATCACTTTTTGAACAATAAAGTAAAAATTTCAATGGAGGGTCAAGAATTTCCACCCAGTTCTGGGAACCGAGCCTCAGGTATTGGACGGGTCGCAGGTGGCGGATAGCGAACGCTCCATCAGATATGTTGGACAGCTGCGAATAAGGGGCAACTTGAATAAGCAGTCCCGGACCGAGGCGGCAGCACCTAGAGGGCGTGTGGGGGTGATCCGTGGCGGGATCACACTCAACTAAGTCCACAAGAGCCCAATGATAGTGCTGTGTCATGGCGAGGAAGAGCCGCCATCAAATAAGCACTGCCCGTACTGCCTTGTACGATAGGGTTTGGGTACTCAAAGGCTGGGAGAAGGTAACTCTGATATAAAACCGAGGTTAGGTTAGGATCTCAGAACTGTAGTGGAAGCAGCTAACTTAGGAGAAGGCGACTCCAATAGCAAACCCCTGGTCCTCCAGGTTGGGGGTTGAGCTGACAATCCACCCTGAGAAGCAATTGTTACGCATCACCAACAAAAAGCCTCGGAAAATGAACGGAATAAAAGGATGACTCGGAAATGCCCAAAAATGTTACGATTTGCTACATGGAACATAAGAAGCCTAGCAATACCTGGAGCTAGTGACATTCTGGCACAGGAGTTAAAAAGATACAACATGGATGTTGTAGCTTTACAAGAAACAAGGTGGCCTTTGGCAGAAAGAATTAACACTAAGAAATATCTTATTCACTATAGTGGCTGTGAGGATATTAGATATTATGGGGGAGTAGGTTTTGCTGTAAATAAGAGAATTGCTGAATCTGTGATACTTTTTGGAGCTTAAGACAATAGAGTGTGCAGTATTAGGTTAAGAGGAAAGTTTAAAAATATATATCTAGTCAGCTTTTATGCACCCACAGAAAAAGCTGAAGATGATGAAAATGACAATTTTTATGAACTTCTAGAAGGACAGGTAGAAAAGTTACCAAGTTATGATATGAAAATTGTTTTAGGAGATGCAAATGCTAAAGTAGGTGGGAAGACATTTGGAAACCAGCCATAGGAAAGGACAGTTTACACCATGACTCAAATGACAACAGGACTCTACTTGCAATCTTTGCCCTAGCAAACAACTTCAAAATATCCAGCACAATATTCCCAAGAAAAGATATCCATAAATACACATGGACATCTCCAAACGGCAATACAAGAAACCGAATACACCATGTTTTAGTAGATCAACGCCACAAAAGTAGCGTAATAGATGTAAGAAGTGTTAGGGGAGCCGAATGCGGGACGGATCACTCACTGGTTCTAGTCAAAATAGCCCAAAGAATAGCGATTCAGAAAAGAAAAGAAAAAATTGTAATGCAGATATAGACACAGGAAAATTAAAAGACAAACAAGTAACAAGTAAATTTATGCTGAAACTGCAGAACAGGTTTGAAGTTCTACAAGACCTTCAAATAGAAGAGGAAGATGTAAATAGACACTGGAACGGCTTTAAGGAAAATATAATCAAAGTAGCAAAAGAAGTCTGTTGCAAAAAGAAAAGAACCAACAAAAAACCCTGGTTTGATGAGGAATGTGAACTAAAGGTAACAGAACGAAGGGAGAAGAAGAGGACCTGGATAAACAGCAATTCCATAGAGGATAAAGAACGATACGAGATAAACCGAGAAACAAGCAGGGTATTGAGAAAGAAGAAAAGAAGGTACATAAACAGCTTGATTGAAAAAGCAGAACAAGAACGCACAGCAAACAATGCAAGAGTTTTATAAAAAAGTAAGGTTTTTCAAAAGAGGATTTACTCCGAATCCATGTGGTGTGAAGAACAAAGAGAAAATTGTAGTAACTGAGACTCAGCAAGTTATAGAAAGATGGAGAGAATATTTGTGTGAGCTGTTAAATGTAGAAGGAAGGAGTGGACATCGCAACAGACGAGGATAACGAAGATATACGAGGTCTGTAAATTAAGTAATGAGACTGGCAACGTTGCGTTTGATCTGGCAACACTGGAAGCGCGGGGCTTGGTGGGGCGGCAGAGGAACATGTTATCCACCTTCAGTACGAGTTTGACCTCGCTCGAGTCATTTGGTTGTGCGTAGCGATTGTTTTTGTGAAACAGTTTTTTCTGTTGTGTTCTAAAAATGAATGCCATCAATTTCGAGCAACGGTGTGCTATCAGGTTTTGCTTCAGACTAGGGCGCAGTGCAACGGAAACTCTTCTTAAACTTCAGCAGGCCTACGGAGATAGTGTTTTGTCAAGAGCCCAGGTTTTTCGTTGGTTTAAGGCATTTTCAGAAGGAAGAGAGTCGATTGAAGATCAACCACGAAGCGGAAGGCCTTCATCTTCAAGAAATTATGAAAATGTCGACAGAATCCAGGATCTTGTGCGTTCAGATCGTCGGTTGACAGTCAGAATGATCGGGGGAAGAGTTTAATTGAGTCACACCACCATTCATCAAATTTTGACAAATGAATTGGGGATGAGGAAAATTTGCGCAAAAATGGTTACAAAAAACCTTTTGCAAGACCAGAAGAACATCAGGAAGGAAAGGAGCCTTGACTTTTTGGATTCAATTGAAAATGACCCCCATTTTCTGGAACGTGTCATTACTGGTGACGAGTCTTGGGTGTTTGAGTACGACCTAGAAACCAAGCGCCAGAGCATGGAGTGGCACACTTCAACCTCTCCGAGGCCAAAGAAGGCAAGGATGGCGAAGTCAAAGATCAAAACCATGCTGATTTGTTTTTTTGATATCCACGGAATCGTCCACAAAGAGTTTCTACCCCAAGGCCAAACGGTCAATCGAATCTTTTACCGAGAGGTTCTTGAGACTTCGAAAAAGGGTCATTCGTGTGAGACCAAACATCAAGAACAACTGGGTGTTGCATCACGATAATGCTCCTTGTCACACAGCAATTTCAATAAACGAGTATTTAGCCAGTAAAAACATTCCTGTGGCTCCTCAGCCTCCTTATTCGCCTGACTTGAGTCCTTGTGACTTTTTTCTCTTCCCAAAGTTGAAAAATCACCTCAAGGGAAATCATTTTGGGACAGTCGAAAACATTCAAACGGCTGTAACCGACCAGCTGAAGGTTATTCCAGTATCGGAGTTCCAGCACTGCTATGAGGAGTGGAAGAAACGTCTCCAGCGCTGTGTGGCCTCAGAAGGAAGTTATTTTGAAGGTGACAATATAGAATTGTAATTCTTTTTGAATAAAAAATTTAAAAAAAATCAGTCTCATTACTTAATTTACAGACCTCGTATACTCTCATGTACAGCCAAAAGTAGAAACACCATCCAGAGAAGAAGCCGAAGCAGCAGTTAAAGATTTAAAAAAACAATAGAGCCCCTTGTAGGGATGAAATACCTGCAGAGCTTCTAAAGAAGGGAGGAGATATAGTTATAGACAAGCTATGGGAATTAATAAAAATAATCTGGGAAAGACAAGAAATGCCAAATGACTGGAGAGAAGCAATAGTTGTTACCTTACACAAGAAAGGAGAGAAAGAAGAGTGAAGTAAATTTAGAGGCATCTCACTCCTTAGCATACCTTATAAAGTTTTATCTAAGATAGTATTAAGTCTTATTGAAGAGTATACAAGTGAATTAATCCTAGATCATCAGACAGGTTTTATGAAAGGCAGGCCCACAACGAATCAAATATTTATCCTTAAAGAAATTATATCGAAGTACTGGGAGTTTAATAAAGAATTTTTTGCAATATTTATTGATCTCCAAAAAGCGGATGATAGTTTAAATAGACTGTGGAAAAATATGGACAAGTTTGGAATTCCAATAAAGCTGATAAATCTTGCTAGAACATGTATGACTGACTCCACAGGCTCAGTACGAGTAAATGGAAGTTTCGGAACCCTTCAAAATCAATGCAGGTGTAAGACAGGGTGATGGACTCTCCCCAATCCTCTTCAACCTAGCGGTAGAAGAAGCTCTCCAAAAAGTAGCAAAAATGGATGAAGGAATAACAATTGGCTCCAAAATTAATGTACTGGCATTCGCAGACGATATAGTAGTTTTTGCAGCAAATTTAGAAGACTTACGGCAGCTAACAAAATTATTAATAGAAGAAACAGAACAATTAGGTCTAAAAGTAAATGATGAAAAAACCAAATATATGCAATTTGCCAGAAATCCAATTAACATAAATCAAGACACTCTCCAAGTAGAAGGCCATGAATTTGAAAAGGTAGATTCTTTCAAGTATTTAGGCGTTGTAATATCTAGAGAAAACAAAGATGAAATAGAAATACAAAATAGGCTAAATCTTGCAAACAGATGTTTCCACGCATGCAACAAACTTGACTTCAAAATTACTGTCACAAACAACCAATATTCAAATATACAACAATCATCAGTCCAGTATTGCTCTATGGAGCTGAAACATGGAAACTCAATAAAAAGGAAGAAAGGAAACTAATTGTCTGAAAATAAAATCCTCAGAAAAATATATGGGCCAATTTTTGAAGAAGGAGAGTGGAGGAGAAGAAACAACAGGGAGTTGAGAGAACTTTACAGAGACCCGGATGTAGTTTGTGAATTTAAATGCAGAAGGATTAGATGGGCTGGACATGTTTTAAGAAGAGGAGAATCATAATTTGAAACAAGTTAAAATGAGGAATCCCGAAGGAAGAAGACCGAGAGAAAGACCACGGCAAAAGTTGTGGAAACAAGTGAAGGGAGACCTAGAGTGAATTGGAGTGACCGAGGAAGATATGTGTGGCCATGGAAGTAAGTAAGGGTCAAAAATTAAATTGTATGACTTTCATCTGTCAGTTGGTTGATTTCCTTCTCCCCACCCTACCTGCAGTAGAACGGCCATTGAGATGAAGGAGTGTGGAGCACGTACCAACAAAAATGTATGAGAAGAGGTGTGACGGAAGATACTGTAGCATTCATAAGCGTGTTGTATGGCAGTGCATGAAATGTGAAGGACAGCTGTATGTTCCCCTTTGACGACTACCATCAATAAATCAATCAGGACATTCAGGAGAGTAGATAGGGCTTTATACATTTTACTTAAGACTATTTTATCGAATGTACTTCTTTTATAACAATTTTTTTTAATGAAAATCTTTAGTGGGTACGTGATATATGTGTTACAAAGTAAAAATTCCTATATTTAGTGCAAATTCGTGTAGAAATCTCTCCCAAGATGCGCATGGTAAAAAATATCCCTACCAAACTGTCGAAAGGCTGCCAAGGGTTAATTATAATTTCCAATAACATTTTAGTTTCATATTTCTAAAATTTAAACATATTGTTTAGCAAAAATTAGAAACAAATTTAGCATCCATATACTATACTGCTTGTATTTATGGCGCTGTCAATGTGTTAAAACACGAATATGGGCTAATGATATTTAAACTGTGCTCTGGTGAAGCATATTCAGACAAACGATGATACTTCTACGAACTTCTGATATACGAGGAACTAAGTTTTTTCCTGATAACTTTCATAACCATGTTCCTCTTGCAGAATTTCTTCTCACTAAGAAAAGATATAGAGATATATATATAGGGGTGGCCACAACGAGGCTCGCGAGCCACATGCGGCTCTTGAGTTAATCTGGTGTGGCTCTCGAACCCGAGTTCAGAGTTAAGATATTACTGATTTAAAAAAGTATAATAATTAAATTGAAAGTCTTTTAAGCCTTACAAAACTCAACATTTGCTTTGACAAGGCATCGTTGCTCACGCACCACTTTTATGTAGACTTGGCAACACTGCTCACACGCCAAACTGCGTGTCGATATGGCAACGGTGTACGAGTACAATCTAACGTGGCGGCTGGTGGCATCACGACAGTCAGTGTCAGTAGCCAGTCGCACTACCGCTTAGATACGCTGTAGCTAGTAACATTATTTTTGTGTGTGCTGCGTTGTTGTTTTGAGTTCAGTTGTGTAAGTGCTAGTGTTAAAATACTTACAATGATGTCTAAGAAGCGTAAATATGAAGAGGAGAATCGAGTTTTTAATACAGTCTGGGAGGAAGAATTCGTTTTTGTTGAAAGAAACTATAAGCCAATGTGTCTTTTGTGTCAAACAACTTTGTCACAGTTCAAAGCCAGTAATTTAAAACGCCATCATGATACTAACCACGGTGGTTTCTGTAAGGATTTTCCTATTGGTTCTCAGTTAAGGAAAACTAAAGTAAAATCTTTAAAGGAAAAACTTGGTTGTCAGAGTAGGGTTATGTCAATGTTTACAAAAGAAGCAGATTTGACAACTGAGGCTGGCTTAGTTTTTGCTTTTAATTTTGCAAAAGCAAAGAAGCCTTACACAGAGGGAGTTTATTAAGAAGAATATGGCACAAGTTGTTTCTATTTTAGACCCTGAAAATAAAAAATTTCAGAAATTGATAGGCCAAATACCTGCTGCTAGACATACAATAGAAAGACGAATTTCTGTTATTAGTGGCGATATTGTTGGCAATTTACAACAAAATTTAAGTGAGTGCTCAGCCATTAGTCTGGCTTTGGACGAATCTACAGATGTCAAAGACAAACCCCAATTAGCCGTATTTGTAAGGTACGTGATATAAGACTTGGAGGTTGAGGAAGAACTGTTAGACCTGGTTACATTGAAGGTTACTACTCGTGGTTGTGATATTAAAGAAGCCCTGGATAGTGTTTTATTGAAGAACTCTGTGCCTAAAGGTAGTATTGTTAGCATTGCTACCGACGGTGCACCAGCTATGGCAGGTAAGAAACAAGGGCTTATTGGGCTTTTAAATGAGGATACATCATACCCTGATTTCCTACCTGAACATTGCATTATTCACAGGGAACATTTAGCTGCAAAGTATTTTCAGTATCCACAGATTATGCAGGCAGTTTTAAAAATTGTTAACTACATTCGATCAAGTGCTAAGACACACCGACAGTTCAAATCATTCTTAGAGGGCTTGGACAATGACAAGCTTCCTGATGATGTATCATGGTACTGTTTAGTTAGATGGCTATCAGTAAGCAATGTTCTTGACCGATTTTTTCAATTACTTGATCCAATAAAACAGTTTATGCAAGAAAAAGAAAAATTCTTCCCAGAACTTGATGACCCCCAGTGGTTGTTAGATTTGGCTTTTTTTACAGATGTGGTTCAGCATTTACAAACCCTAAACATATCACTACAAGGAAGAGGAAAACTTATTTCTGACTTAGCGCAGAGTGTATTTAGCTTTCATAGCAAGTTAGGGCTCTTTCGGAAAGATCTTGAGACTAAGACATTTGCTCACTTCAAATGTTTGAAGAAAATTATTGAAAGCCATCCTGATGTTTAAGTGGAAACTGAAGATTATTTATGTAAATTATCTGGTCTTGCTGAAGAAATCAATGGCAGATTTAAATGATTTGAGAATGCTCAAGCCTTCATTTTCATTCTTGGAAAATCCTTTTGGTGTTGATGTTGTGGGCGACGGCTGTCCTGTTTCATCACCAATTACAAATGATACAGCAGCTGTAGAGTTGGAGATACTAGAATTGCAAGAGGATGAAGGGCTGAAAGGACTAAAACGAAGTGGCATTTCAGCTATAGATTTTTGGAAGAAAGTTTCAGAAGAAAAATACCCTCTAACAAAAGTGTGTGCTAAGAGACTAATCTCAATATTTGGTACTACGTATGTGTGTGAATCACTGTACTCAACACTTAAGTTCATTAAATATAAATATCGTTCTGAACTAACTGATGACCACTTGACTGAACTCGTGAGAACTGGGCTTACCAATTATCAACCAAACTTCAAACAACTAACAGCTAAAATGAACACTCGTAAAAGCACTTGAACACTAATGTTATAAGTAGAGTAAAATAAATGTTTCTTCTTTCAAAATTAAAAAGTGTCTTTAATTTATTAACCATAAATTCATCTCCAAACAATGTGGCTCGCTTTGAAACAAGCTTCATAAATTTGTGGCTCCCTGAGTTAAGGTTAGTGGCCACCCCTTACAGACATATATAGCACTCAGTACAGATGGGGTTTAACAACCCAAAACAAAAAAAATCAAGAGGCTTAAGTGTCGGCACTTGAACATGATATTGGTTCAAGTGATTCTTTGGAGACAAGAAACATTTCTTCATGCATATCAACCCATGAAGAGAACCCACAGCATTTTAATTATTACCGTTCATAACCTGACATTAAAGCACGGTGTCGGACATCGTCCAGGCTGCCTTGAGATTCTTAGAAAGGTGGTGTAGGGACAAGAATCTCTCTGTTAATCCTAACAAGACAGAACTTGTACTTTTCACTAGGAAGAAGAGGCTGGATGGCCTATACATTCCCACCATGGGAAATATGGAGCTAAGAGCTACAGGTTCGGTTAAGTATCTGGGGGTTATCCTGGATGCTAAACTGAACTGGCTCAAGCACCTTCAGGAAAAAGCCAGGAAGTTCAGAATGGCTTTTTGGGCTTATCGGAGGGCCATTGGGACAACGTGGGGCCTTAAACGAAAGATGGTTTACTGGCTATACACAAGTGTACTTTGGCCCTCCTTATGTTATGTGGCAGTTGTCTGGTGGCCGGCCATGGCACAGAACAGTGCAAGGTTAACATTAGACAGATGTCAGAGAATGGCTTGCCTGGGAATTACAGGCACAATCAGAACAACCCCATTGGCAGCGATGGAGGTCCTCAGTGGGCTCCGTCCAATGGACCTGTTTGTAAAAGGGGAGGCTTGTAAAGCGGCCTTTAGAATAAGGACAACTGGTGGCTGGTTGCCTGGCCAACCAGGAATCCATGGGGAAATACTATCTTGGGACATTGGTCTGGACCCGTTGATTTCGATGGGAACAGACTTAATGATACCTAGGTATAGAATTGACAGGCAGGTCAGGGCCTTCCTTCCAAGTAGAGATGAGTGTATAGGGAGTACCAAGTCTGCACAGGTCAAAGGAAGCGTCTGGTATACAGACGGCTCACTTACAGAAGAAGGCGCGGGTGCTGGGGGACACGGAAACATCTGTCTGTACCTCTAGGGGCCCATGCTACCGTCTTCCAGGCGGAGGTGATGGCTATCATGACAGCCACACAAGAAGAAATGCGTCTAGGTGGTTTCGGAGTAGTTTCAATCTGCTCGGACAGCCAGGTGGCGATAAAGGCAATTATGGCACCACGTACTAGCTCTAAGCTGGTATGGAAGTGCTAGGGGATCCTGGAGACTCTTTGCCAACGTAAACAGTTGACTCATATGGGTCCCTGCGCATGCTGGCATTGATGGGAATGAGAGAGCGGATGCATTGGCTAAGAGAGGGGCAAAGTGCCGTCTGCTGGGGCCAGAGCCGGCTCTTGGTATTCCTTTTCAAAAGGTAAAAAGAAGAATTGACAGGTGGACCTCTGAGGAACACAATGGCAGATGGAGAACCGAGTCCGGGCTCAGGCAGTCTCGTGCACTTATCCAAGGACCGGAGCGCAGGTACAGCAGAGATCTGCTGACCTGTAACCGGGCCAAGATGAGGGCGGTTACGGGAATGCAGACCGGACATAATCTTCTTCACAGACATATGAAGATAATGGGCCTAACAGAAGACTCCACATGTAGGCTTTGTGAGGAGGATGAGGAGAGCTCCATACACATCTTTTGTCATTGTGGAGCTCTCTCATCTCTTAGGCATAGGACTCTGGGTGCCGCTTTTCTGGAACCAGAAGATATTAGAAGGGATACACTCGGGGGGGATCATGTCCTTCATAAGGGGGACTGGTCTCTTGTGACACTGTCATCAGGCTCGGGGCGCAAAGGGCCATGGAGTCTAGGCGCAGTGGGCTTAGTGATAGAACCACAACCCGGTGAATCTAATCTAATCTGATGTTACTTGAGGAACTAAGTTTTTTCCTGATAACTTTTATAACCATGTTCCTCTTGCAGAATTTCTTCTCACTAAGAAAAGATATATATATATGTAGCACTCAGTACAGATGGGGTTAACAACCCAAAACAAAAATAAAAAATCAAGAGGCTGTGTCGGCACTTGAACATCATATTGGTTCAAGTGATTCTTTGGAGAGACAAGAAACATTTCTTCATGCATATCAACCCGTGAAGAGAACCCACTGCATTTTAACTATTACCGTTCATAACCTGACATTAAAAAAAGAGTTGATGTATCTGACCAGCTGTCATTTTACTCAGAATAACTACTCTATGGTATTCAGTAGTAATGAAAGGAAAGCAGCATACCTGATAAACTTGGCAGACTGGTACACTGTAGAATGTAGATAGACACAATCACATAACAAAGAATTGAATAGTGAAATATTTCTGGACCACTAGCCCCTTCTTCAGTCACTAAACAACCTTTAGTA
Organism: Stictocephala bisonia; assembly: GCA_035578905.1. Classification (NCBI taxonomy): domain Eukaryota; kingdom Metazoa; phylum Arthropoda; class Insecta; order Hemiptera; family Membracidae; genus Stictocephala; species Stictocephala bisonia. The sequence continues at coordinate 41,171 of JAQJVL010004162.1, forward strand.
TGGAAGCCTTAGACATGTTGTTAATTCACTTGTAGTAGTTTACTTTATATGCCAAAAATAAAGACAAATGGACATGCCACACTTCAGCTGGCACTTATACAGAAGATTATTGCTGATACAGACCACCAACACTGCCTATACAAACACCAGTGGGTTGTCAGAAAACCTGTAATGACCACTAACTCTCTCAGCGAAATGGCCATGCACAGTTTTCACAAGATGTTTGACATGATACAAAAAACTGGTTGGCAGAGTTGGACAAACGAAGCAAGGCGGAAGGCTGAAAAAACCTGTAGTGACTATCCAAATCAGCGATTCCCAACCAAAGTGCCGTGATATAGTAGTAGGTGTGCCACGAAATTAGTGTTTGTAATTATGTATTTATTTCGTCATGGTTAAATAAAACCGTTGGAAAAATAGGCAATGTTTTTAGATTAAAATATGCATGTTTACAAAGTCAATCTACCAATTTTGACATCGATTGTATCGTCAATGGTGAGCGTTAGTTAAAGGCACTGTCTGTGGAGCAAGATCAACTGAATACGTCTGCGCGTGGCGGGTGGGCGGCAGGATCGATGGGCGGGACTGATGCCTGGCGACAGCATTGTCTCCGTAACTGGTTTCGCGGAAGTGGGAGGGGAGAGGTCATCGCCCCTCCACAACACAACACGAGACAGCCTCCTCCCTCGCTCAGTATGTGTTAGTTCTCAGTGCTGTTTGTTTTCGAGTTGAAATGGATCGTTTTGTGATTAAGTGTAATGCGATTAAGAGTAATTTACCTAGTACTAGTAGTGCGAGTTCAAGTTTAAATGAAAGTAGTGTCGATGTAAGCACTAATACTGGTGCGAGTTTGAGTGCAAATGAACGTAGTATTGATGTTAATATTAAGACAAATGTTTTGTCAGGTGGATCGATGAAACGCAAACGTAGTGACAATAATGACGGTGGTGACGTTGGCAAGTTTCGTCAATATCATGAAAGTTACTTGTCATTCGGTTTTACATCATCTGGTGGTGAACAGCCTAAACCTCAATGTCTAATTTGTGGCGATCAGTTGTCTAACGAAGCCATGGTACCAAGTAAGTTGAAAAGACACCTACTTACAAAACATTCATTTGCAGCAGAAAAACCTGTTGCATATTTTAAAAGACTATTATCAAATCAGACATCTCAGGCTTCTACATTTACAAAACTGTCATCTGTGTCGAGTAAAGCACAAGAAGCCAGCTACGCTGTGGCTGAATTGATTGCACAAAAAATGAAATCCCATACGACTGCTGAAACAACCATTCTTCCAGCTTGCTGTGAAATCGTTAAAATTATGTTTGGAGAACAATATGAAAAAGAGGTTAGAAAAATTCCGCTTTCTAACAATACAATAAAAAGACGTATTGAAGATATGTCTAAAGATGTTGAAACTCAAGTAAATGAAATACTCAAGGTTGCAGATTTCTTTGCTATTCAAGTGGACGAGTTGACAGATATAACAGGGAAACCCCAAGTTCTGGCTTTTGTTAGATTTATTTGTGAAAATAACTTAATCGAACAGTTTTTATTTTGCAAAGACCTTCCTGAACATACAACTGGACAGGACATTTTTCAGTTAGTGAACGATTATATTACCACTGCTGGATTGTCTTGGCAGTCTTGTTTAGGTGTTTGTACAGACGGGTGTCCCCGATGGTGGGACATCTGACAGGCTTTCTGGCTTTAGTTAGGAAAGAAAATTCAGATATTACTTTCACGCATTGCTTTCTTCACAGAGAAGCACTTGCTGCTAAGTCCTTGGTACCTGAGTTGAATGATGTCTTGCAAACTGTTGTGAAAATGGTAAACTTCATTAAAAGTAGGCCTTTGAAAGCAAGACTATTTACTAATTTGTGTTCAGCTATGGATGCTGAGCATACCCAGCTATTGTTGCACACAGAAGTAAGATGGTTATCTCGTGGACGTGTACTTAAAAGATTTTATGAACTTAGAGATGAGTTATTAATATTTTTTACTTGTGAAGAGTCCAATTTTGCTCGTTTTCTCAGTGATGATACCTGGTGTACCAAAGTTGCATTTTTAGCAGACATATTTGAAAAACTCTATGTTTTGAACAAAGGTATGCAGGGAAAGCGAGAAAATATTCTCACGTCTACGGACAAAATCAGTTCTTTCAAGCAGAAGCTTTCAATGTGGATTCAAAAAATTGAAAATCTAGCAGTGTGGGACATGTTTGATCTGTTAAAAGACTGCAGCATAAATTCAACTCTTTCTAAAATTTTTTTGAAAAGTCTTCGTCAGTTAGGGGATAACATCAACAATTATTTCCCCTCTCTTGATGTCTCTTCAATGGACTGGGTGAGAAACCCTTTCATTGACTGTGCTTATGAGTCTGCAATGTTTAATACTGATGAAGAAAGTGAATTGATTGACATCAAGAATGACCGTGGGCTCAAATTACAATACAGTAAATTAGTTGAAGAAGCAGAGGTGGAGTCAAAACAAAAGAAAACAAAGATAAATGTAGACATTTCATCCTTTTGGGTTCCTCTCATAAACGAATACCCTTTGATCTCAAAGAAAGCCATGAGAGCAATACTTCCCTTTTCGACCTCATACCTCTGTGAAGCGGCCTTTTCTTCAATGAACGCCATCAAGACAAAAAATCGTTCCCAACTAAAAACTTTGGAAGACGACTTGCGGGTTTGTTTGTCAACCATCCGACCCAGAAAGGAACATATAATGAAGGACCACCAAGCACAAATCTCCCACTAACTAAGACTAAATCTTTTGTCAAAGTTAAAATATATGCTTGTGTTGTATTGAAATGTATTATTATTATTATTATCCTGTTATTTCTTGTCGAACACTTATTTTTTTATGTTTATAATCGGAAAATAACAAAAATATTGATCGTTGTTAGTACATCTCTAATAGTAGTTCGTTCCGGAAATTAGTTAATTTAGTGTGCCGTGACAAAATGTGGATTTTAGTTAGTGTGCCGCACGATAAAAAGGTTGGGAATCGCTGATCCAAATATTCCCTCCCGTGCATGATTCGTTTGAATTCAAGAACAAAAAAAAATCAATAGTTTGATCACTTTTACAAATCATTTTAAATATTTTACATGGTAAATCAATTACTAAGATTTAGCCTTTAACATTATACTTTTTAGCTGACATTAAGATTTTAGCTGATCTTGAATTTCAGAAAAAAGAAAACATAACATAATGTAGTAAAAGTGCAGATTAAAAAAAAAAAAAATCAAATTTTAATCTTTGACATCAAACTCGTTTGGTGATGTCATTTAAAACAAATACCTCACTTATTTTTCTTAATAAGTAATAATTTTGATACCCTGAACTTTTTTCTATTTAGTAAAATCTAGGTTAAGGAATGCAGGGTGTAGCAACCCCAACCACATAGAAAATGTCATGGGAGGATCCAAGTGTTATTTCCCCAACAGGTAGATCAAAGAGTAAAGTTCCTCCCACTTCAACAATATAGTTTTTCCTATTGGGGCCATACTTACAATGTTTAAAAGACTAAACTCCCTGGATTTAAAAAAAATTGAGGCATCAAATTGTACATCACTTTATACAACTTGATGCGACTCTGCTACAACAAAACAAAACAGATGTGTTAAGAATTTAACTGACTTTCTTACGTTGTCACTAAATTTAAGTAATTGCGACCTAATTCAAACTTCAAATAGTTGTCATCTCCAATCCAGTTATCTAAAGGAGGTTGGGTTTCAAGCATTGTATCCTACCAAACTCCACACATGATTTTATGTAAACTTTCTTTAAATGAAGGTTAGATGTTTTAAACTCCATTCAATATTGATTATCAGTCTTTAGAATAAAAACTTGTAACAGTCCAGTTACAATGCATTAAATAACTTTGGCTTAATTTCTTTTCGATAATAGTTTGTAAAATTTATCGTTATTTAATCATTATATCTCTACACATCTTTCTCTTGGTATCTTGACAATATTTCTCTTTCTAATATGAGATGAGCTTGTATAATTTTTCATTTGGCATTGCTTCAGTCTGTTTCCTTTTTGATCCTGCTAAATGATCAAATCTAGGTCATTGTCCATCAAGTTTATCAACCACAGAACTAAACCATCTCTCAGAAGCAGATTTAATTCCATCTTGATTTTTTTTACTTTCTTTCCAGTATGGTTGAGTTAGGATATTTCAGTTGAGGTCCTTTTGTTCATTCTGAAAAGAAAAATAAATATATAATATATAAAAAAACAATCAATCAACATTTGTTTCCTAAAAAATGAATCAGCAAATTAACAATTTTTATTAACACATAAGGCCTAATGTAATTACAAGTAATTAATTTTAGTTAGGGCTACAGTTGAAATATGTTTAGTGAAATACAAATTATAGTAATAAATTTGTTTCTTCGCAGCTATACTTATGTTAAGCATTGTTATACTTTTAACTATTAATATTATCTTCATTAAAATAATCTTTTATTTTGTAATGATTTTTATCTAAGCCCTGCACAGTATGATTTAACATTTATTTTAATTATTATTATATCTGGCAACATTTTAATATATGTCAATACAATGCTTTTGTAGAAAGGTTGATTTATATAAAAAAAAGGTTACAATATGATTTTGTGTTGATTAGCACATTCAATTTTATAATCTGAAATGGTTTCTTCTTTTTAAAATTATCCTATGAACTCTCCACTCCTGCTTTTCAATGTACGATCGGATCATCGTGTTTTAGTATTGATAACTTCAATTCAGTTACGTTATTATTGATTGATAATAGCTGCCTCTGGAAAGGTATTGTTTGTAGTAACGGATCTGAGAAAATACTACTTAAAAAGCTTAAATACATTATTTATGATATAATCCAGGACGTTCTGTGATGTATTGGTTATTTTTTCAGTCCAGTACAGTCTGACATCTTTTGCTAGTTGGTCAAGCAGGTTATCGGAATTCAGCCAGGGTAGGTTATTATACTAAACAGTATAAAGAACTAAACAGTATAAGAGCATATTAAAATCGACAATTGCATTTGTCGTCAATGAATTTGTGGTCATCGTTATAATCTTTGTCAAATAATTGTATCCCTTAATCCAATATTTTACTTCTAAATTAAAAATTCTGGAATGTAATTTATATAATTGTTGGTAAAACAGTAGGTTTATACGATTTTGGATGATTTTTTATGTGACTACTAGATGCAGCTCATTTTTGGAACCAATGGTTCATAATACTGTGAACGAAGGATATTTATCAAACATATTAATTTTTTAACAAAGAACAAGAACAAAACTTGAGTGTATGAATGTAAATTTCAAATAAAATCTATGATTCAATTATATAGAAATGCTCTTTGGCAATGTGTTGGTCTCAAATATTATTCTCAGTTCTCATACGACCTTGACTTATCAAGTAAGGGACAACACCAGCATCCATCTCTTTTTAGAAACACCTTAATAAACTATTATCATTCTACTATCTAAAAAATTTGTTTGAGTTCATAATTATTGCGATACTCTTTGAATTTGACCATAATTTTGAGACACTAAGGATATTAGCGTATTTCCACTCTATTTGTTTTCTCTCCAAATATTACAAATAAAACAACTTTAACTGTCTAATTCATTACTTTCTTTCAATTTTATTATTTGTGTATTGATTTTGAATGTAAGGCACAAAAATAAAATAGTATATTACAAAAATCATTTAAAATATTTTAATTTATAACAGCGGGTTTCTTTCTTATTATTAAGATAAACATATTTAAGCTACATTCTATACTTGGGAAATATATAACATAAATAATGTTTTTTGCAGTTGATATTTTACGCTATTGGTACGGTACCATAATATGGTACTTGCAGAACGTTTTTGTCTTTTATACAATTGTTGCAGAAAGATTGAAAGGATTCTGCTTTGGGGGCCGCCACCAAGAGAGCAATTACTAGTATTCTACTCCAACGTCTCGACGCCTGGGTAAATAGGCCCTATCAGCAGTGGTTGATTTCTTAGAAGGCATCAGGGTAATTAAAGGTACTTTCTAGCCACTTCCAAAAATATGATTTCTCTTGCTGAAAAAGTAGTGAAGTATGAGTTTTAGACATTTTTCATTTTACATGATTTTTATGCGAATATATGATTAGGTTTTCAACAAAATTTTCTGGTTTAAAAATTTACCTTTAACTTAATGAATCCTAATTGGCTTTTTATTCAACAACAATTTGTAATTTACGTTAAATTTGGGTGTCCGGCCTCTACGACTGCCGGCACAAATATGAGTGATTTTGATTGTTGTGGTTAGTAACTTCGTTGGTGTTGGTAATGATCTCTTATTACAATGCTGCAAAAGTAGTTATTCCGTTACATCTAGAGAAATAATTGGAATTGAACAAAATAGTTTTCAAATTCATAGAAAAAAGCACATCAAATTAAAAACTGATGATTAAAAATATCATTTAAAGTAACAAAAATATGTCAAAAATCCTTCACGTTATGTCACTGATTTTTTCAAATTTGTTTGGTAAAGTCCGTGATTTCCACAGCATAAAAAACATGTCTCATGAAAAAGAAAAACCGTAGATGAATTTTATCATGGTTATGCTTTCCCAACTGCATATAAAATAAAATTAAAAATAATTTCTGGAGAAAAAAATCAATAAAGGGCTCACAAACATCTGAGCTCCATATAGGCCTATAAAACATTATTATTACTGCGGAATAAAAAGTTTTCTCATAAAATATAGACCTGATTCAAGAATAGTGAATAAAACCTACTAGTGATAAAAAGTCAAGATTGGCGAGGTTTCTAGTAAGTGCATAAATACCAAAGTTGGTTTTCTCACTATCAAATAAAGGCATTTATGCAATTTCTTGCCACCAAAAAAATTTGGAAAATTTTGCTTGAAATGGGTCTAGAATTGAATGTAATTTCAAAATATATGCTTTTTAATTCACAGAAATCACATATTTTACCGAAATAAGTCTAAAAAACCAATGTCACAACTTTTAGTATTTCTGTCATATTTCCATTAATTTAAATGGTATTTTAACCCTATTTTTATTATTTTGATGTTTTTTTGCGTTGAACAGGAACTTGAAAACTATTTTGGTCTATTACAATTATTTCTAGAGATTTAATGGAAAAACTACTTTCGGAGAAAATCGCGATTAGCAGCTATTACATGATGCAGCTTTTCATGACCTTACAACATGAAAATTCATTACCCGAATAATGGTGAATACGGTTCACGTTATAACATTGCATTATTTTCAGTCATATTCTACTAAATTAATGACGCCATTATTAACCTTTAATAGACCAATAAACATAGATAAAACACAACAGATTAACACGTTCACCACGATGTGCGCCAACGGTGGCACACACACAAAAAATCTCATAAACTAATTGCTGTCATTGGAATAACATTACCAATTTAAAATTACGACGGTAGTAATTTTTGAAGGAAAAGGTATTTTTATGGGGTGGTATATCCTTATAGCTTATTACGTGTGTGAACACAGATTTTTTCATACTCCATGAACATCATTAAGTGCGCCACCGGTGGCACACATCGACCTCTGGTTATGCAAAGTTTCATTAAGGACGACGTGATCCACTCATGGCGCACGCACTCAGTAACAGATAGCAGTAGCATTGAGTTTATTTAGTTGGCCGCGAGGTTATAGCACTTGCTGGAGCCCCTTTGCTGCACTACTAGCGCTCAACTGGCTGCAATATGAACTTCATCCTTCAATCCAAGCCCCC
>JAQJVL010004163.1:0-48908 GCA_035578905.1 Stictocephala bisonia
GATCAAGACTGTAGGGAGACATTATTGAACGCCCCCTCTATGTCCGTGAAGACACCCATGGCCAGCTCCTTCTGCCGAATTGTCCCCTCAACCCTCGTGACGAGTCTATGAAGAGCCGACTCCGCAGATCTCCCAGCCATGTATGCGTGTTGGTTTCTATGGAGTGGGTTATCTCTCAATACCCCGTCTCTCATATGCCTGTCGACCAGCCTCTCCAGTGTCTTTAAAAGAAAAGAAATGAGGCTGATCGGTCTGAAGTCTTTAGGTCTGGAATGTGTACCCATTCCAGATTTGGGGATATACACTACTTTTGCGGTCCTCCACAGCCTTGGGATGTAACCCAAGGCCAGGGAGGCCCTACAAATTGCGGTCATGTGGGGTAGGAGCGGCTCCAGACCCCTCTGCAAATGCACAGGTAGGATACCATCCGGCCCAGCGCTCTTGAAGGGGGCGAAGCACTCAACAGCCCACCTAATCCTTTGCTCTGTGACAACCTTCTTTGCCTCACTCCAGTCCCCGTGCGAGGCCCCAGTGCAAGCCCGCCCCACCAAAGTGGGGGGGCCCGCCGCCGGTTCCTCGACGGATCCCGGGAAGTGAGTCTCAAATAAAAGTTGCAAGGTCTCTTCTTCTGAACTGGTCCACTCCCCATCCTCTCTAATGAGGGGTCCCAGTCCTTTCACTTTAATTTATATCCATTGAAAAATCCTAAATTGGCCATGAATGTTGATTAAAACCATGTTATTGAGATCCAACTATGTATTTAGTTGGTTACATCTTACAAACAATTGAAAAACTCCCGAATGGAATTCCCGATCATAAGAAAATGTTCTTCTCACAGGACGAGAATTATAATTTCTCGGGAAATTCCCAAAATTTCAAGACCCGTTCATCCCTATTTATTATTAATATGATTACTAGACACATGTTAAATTTTACAAAAACAATAAGTAACAAGCGATCATTTATCGAGAGAGGGTGACTAGTCGTTACAGTGCCTGCAGATTGCGAAACGCAAAACCAAAATACTCGTGTACGACATTTGCGTTTCAAAACTGAAAGCCTCTTCTGATTAATTGAAATTTTATCTTGTAAATAATTTTTATTGTTATCTACTTGCTGAACCGGATGACACGGACTGCCGGATAATCGAGGTTGTACTATACAGGGTAGAAAAATATATGGAAACGCTTTAACAACGTTATTTTTTACTTTGATAATATAATTTTTTTAGTAATTCTGTTCAATAAAGTATAATTTTTCATTAGAATAATTTACTTAAAACTGTTAATTGAGAAATAATATTATTCAAATTAGTTACTTTGAAATTCAAACAACCGCTACTCTGGAAAAGATAAACCTTTCAAAGTCTGGTTTGCAGCAATTAATTTATCTTGAATAGACCTTTCATTTGATACCAAACTTGACCAGGCTTACGTTGAAGATATTTGTTCAACTCCTCGTGGGCCGTCCCCCTGAAAAGATGAAATTTCGCTAAGAGTGCCAAAAAGTTTGTTCTTTGTAACCATGATCATGTACAAGATTTTTTTTACAAGTGAAGTGATAAAAAGTTGTGAAAGCGTTTCCAATTTTTTCCCATCCTGTAAATATTAGATTCTGTACTAGAAGAGTCTCAGCCTGTACAGGGTGAGTCACTACTAAGTACATTCATTAACTTCACCAGCGGCTTCCACTGACACAAAGGAACAAAAAACTTCATATAAACCATAGTCCGATCTTCAACTGTTTGGCTATAATGGCGCATTATGTGATTTTTTTTAAATTACACGACTTATTACTGTTAGTTTGACGGTAAAACCAAACGAATTTTATTTATAACATGGAAAGTAATACCATTTGAAAAAACATTAAATTCCCTATAAATTAAACAGCACTCAAATAACAACCCCTTATACAACGTTTTGGAATAACTGTAAAGTTAAAAATTTTGGTTGCAGACTTTTTCCTTTAAAATTCAAGGCTCAACTAGAACAGTTAAATTATTTGTATTTTTATTTTAAATTAATGAAAAAAACCTAATTTATTTATCTTTTAAATTATTATAAATATTAAGGGGTCTTACATGAAAAAATGTTGAAATTTTATTAAAATATTGATAAGGTAAAGTATTAGGGTTCATCGTATTGTTTATAAACACCAAACTAATGACTGTGTACCTGTAATTTCTGTACCAGCTGAATCTGTTGACTAAATCAGCTGATTAGGGATTGAAAAGCTATAATTACCTGATTTTTTTATTGTTGCTTTGTTAAACTGTTTTTATTTCCTTTTCAAATACAAATTCAAATACAGGGCGAGCCGGTGGCCGAGTAGTCTAAGGCGTCAGGACTTTGAGCTTGGGTTAGGGATAGCGCTGGTTCGAATCCGGCCTAGACCGGAAGATTTATCAGTAATATTCACCTTCTACTGTACTGGTTCGGCCCCTTACTCTGTCTGATTAAGTTCCTCGCACAGATCAATAGTCTATGAGGAATGGGCAGAGTAAGGTAAAGAAGGAGGTTGGCCTCCACTACTAGTAAACATAACTAATGCCGTTAATGCTAGATAATTTTTTTTTGAATGGCCATGATGTTTACCAATAATATGTTGACATTATTGTGGTATACCGGTTTTGTGACTATAATTAATCGGAAAGCCGTCGTGAATACTGTCACCATTATCCAAATTGAAGGCTTTCCGAATGCACGGACCTTTATCAACGTTCATCGCTATTTGCGTAAAAGTGTAGTTTCCTAACAATAATCGTTTGGTTGAAAATGTTATTCAAGATGTAGGAGTTAAAGAACCTGTTCTTGATCGCTTTGCAAGAGACCTATGAACAAGTACAAGAGTAGTTTCTTGAAAGTTAGGGGTTTCCCAGTCATGTGTAAGTAAATTGTATGCAAAGAAAAGCTACATCCTTATCATTTTATTACATTGCAAGCCTTAGAACCAAGAGATCTTCCCTTAGAGTTCAGTTCTGTCGCTTGATTCCTCAGTTTGATTGACGCGATTTCCACAAGAAAATTTTTTTGACAGATGAATCAACATTTACTCGTAAGAGTGTTTTCAACGTTCACAACCAACATTACTATGCTGAAGATAATCCTCACCTGGTACACGAGTCTTTTAATCAAGTAAGACTGAAATTAAATATCTGGATTGGATTCATTGGAAGCCGGTTCATAGGACCATAATTTGAACTACTAACAGCTTTAAATGGCATTCAATACTTGAACTTCCTAACTGAAAACATGTAACAGGATAACTGTGTAACATATCAGTATGGGCTTAGCTGTGGAAGACCAGACCTTTTACCAGGCTTTTGGATTCCATCTTTCACAATGTGAAATTCAACTATGTCTTCAACTATCTTGACAACATTCTTGTCTACAGCGAAACCTTTCAGGAACATTTAGAACATCTGGAGGAAGTTCTGAAGCTCCTCCGCAGCGCTGGCCTTACCCTCAACCATTACAAAGTCACCTTCACAAAACCTGAAATTTCCTTCTCAGGTTATCTGATCTCCTCTTAGGGTGTCTGCATTGATCTTGCTAGAACACAGGGTATCCAGGATTTTTCTTCTCCCACCCCCAGCCCATACACATACAGTGGTATTTATCCACCCGCCCACCCATACACTTACAGTGGGCATTGACCCATCCGCTCGCCCATACACGTACAGTGGCATTTACCCACCTGCCCGCCCATACATGTACAGTGGTATTGACCCACCCGCTCACCCATACACCTACAGTGGTATTGACCCACACACCCGCCCATACACATACAGTAGTATTTAACAACCCGCCTACCCGTACACGTACAGTGGTATTGACCCACCCACCCGCCCATACACGTGCGGTGTATTCATTATCAAGAACACTGTCAATGTACGTGTATGGGTGGGCGGGTGGGTCACTGTCACTGTACGTGTATACACATTGACAGTGACCCACCCGCCCACCCATACACGTACATTGACAGTGACCCACCCGCCCACCCATACACGTACATTGACAGTGATCCACCCGCCCACCCATACACGTACATTGACAGTGACTGTACGTGTATGGGTGGGTGGGTGGGACAATACCACTGTACGTGTAAGGGCGGGCGGTTGGGTCAATACCACTGTACGTGTATGGGTGGGTGGGTGGGTCAATACCACTGTACGTGTTTGGGTGAGCGGGTGGGTCAATACTACTGTATGTGTATGAGTGGGCGGGTGGGTCAATACCACTGTACGTGTATGGGTGGGCGGGTGGGCCAACACCACTGTACGTGTATGGGTGGGCCAATACCACTGTATGTGCATGGGTGGGCATGTGGGCTAATACCACTGTGTACGTGTATGGGTGGGAGGGTGGACCAATACCACGCCTGACACAGTAAACAATGAATACATAAAACGCATTATCAATAAAAATTGGTTTTAACTGAAACTGCGGATTTAGATGAAATATTTAAATTTTACTTACCGTTGATCACAGACTTCTATAATAAAAATGCCATAATTCTTATATGTTATTGATCAAAGCTAGATTGACTCTTTTTGCCGATTCAGAATTAATCAACTTTTAACAGGCCCACTATTCAATGATGCAATTAGAATGTAATTATCTGTACAAATAATCAGGAGATAGCTATTAAATGTTAATTAAAATACATAATTTACTGTGTGTTTACTGTCAACCTGCCCATAGTGTTACAATATGACCAATATGTTACAATAGCTACGACATATTGTGATACCCATCCTACTACATCCAACAGGGTGGCCAGCAAAACTGGATTTTAAAATTCATGCATAATTCCAGGTTTTCCAGGTTGTTAAATAATAATTTCCAGGTCACTTACGGTAACTAAAAAACACACATAAACGGTATAAAATAAACATATTTATTTAAAAAACAATTGTTTCTTGCATGTTGAAAAAATTTTACAAAAATACAAAACAAAATACAAATTTTTTTACTGTGGAACAAGACTATTTGAATTTTTCACAGGCACTGATAACTATAAACATTAACTATTTACAAAAAAGCCCTCATTCATAAGAAAATACAGACATATTTGTAAATTAACAGCAATACATATATATATATATATATATATATATATATATATATATATATATATATATATATATATATATATATATATATATATATAAATTACATGAAATATAAAAGCAAAAATGTGACACATAAAATCATTTGAAAAAGAACATATTAATAATCTATGCAAATATGTAGTTAAAAACAAGAATAATATTTATAACAAGAAAACTCTACATTAAGTACACAGTTTTGTATAGTTCTTAAAACTTACTACTATACAAATTTAACAATTTCTAATAGACAAGTAGGCCCACTTGAAATTTTTTTGTTATTAATTAATTTTTAAAATCAAGCACGTGACATATATTTAATTAAAATTCCTGCATGAAATAAAAATTTGCACTACACAAAAGCTAATGCAGAGATAATATTAAACTAACATATTTTAATAAATTGATGGCATTGATATGAAATATTAGAAATGAATAAAATAATATGAGCCTAACAACATTCAACAATAATCAATAAAATAAACTACACTTTTCAAATAAATAGATTTCAATAATTAATTATGCACCCGCCATATATACATAATATTATAACTAAAATTCCTGCATGAAATAAAATTGAACACAAAAGCTAACACAAAGAAAGAAATTTAAAATAATATAAACTTAATAAATTGATGGCATTGACATGAAATATTAGAAATGAAATGTAAAATAATATAAGCCTAACAAAATTCAACAAAAATCAATAAAACAAACTACACTTTTTAAATAAATAGATTTTAATAATTATGCACTCGCCATATAAACATATTATAACTAAAATTCATGCATGAAATAACATTGAACACATAAGCTAGCACAAAGAAAGAAATTTAAAATAATATAAACTTAATAATATTGATGGCATTGACATGAAATATTAGAAATTAAATGTAAAATAATATAAGCCTAACAAAAATCAATCAATCAAGTGTAGTGCAAACTTTTCAAATAAATCGATTTCAATAATTATGCATTCACCATATATATATATATTATTGCTAAAATTCGTGCATGAAATAAAATTGAACACAAAAGCTAACACAAAGAAAGAAATTTAAAATAATATAAACTTAATAAATTTATGGCATTGACATAAAATATTAGAAATGAAATATAAAATAATATAAGCCTAACAAAATTCATTAAAAATAAACTACACTTTTTAAATAAATAGATTTCAATAATTATGCACTCGCCATACAAACATATTATAACTAAAATTCCTCCATGAAATAAAATTGTACACAAAAGCTAAAACAATGAAAGAAATTTAAACTAATATAATCTTAATAAAAATTGATGGCATTAACATGAAATAATAGAAATGAAATGTTAAATAATATAGGCCTAACAAAATTTGACAAACATCAATGAAAATAAACTGCACTATGGTACTATTTACAAACAAATTTTTACAGCTGTTTACTAAGTTCTTTTATTTTAGCATCCAATGCTTGGCCTTCTTTAAGAGCTTCGTCCATCAATCTTGCTTTCTTGGATTTCAGCTCATCCAGCTCCTTTAACTTCCGTTTTTTATCATCTTCTTTTTGATTCCTACTGTCACTTTGCTCCCTAGCTGCCTGAAGAGCTTCCTTGTACTTGGCATATGAATTTCTTACTGAATTAATCATGGATTTTGTTACAGTTAGCTCTTTCAAACCTCCCTCAGCTATGACAGCATCATAGACCGTTCGTAGTCCTATGAGAGATTTTTCCTTTAAATTGTCCACTAAACATTCTTTGTTAATGGAGAATCCCCTCTCCACTTGAGCATTTCCATGAGATAGTGTCAATACTATTTTTAAAAGTCTTTTAAATTATTGAATTTTTCATTATCTCCGATAACTACCATCCAGAAATTGTCAAGTCTTTCTTTACAGTTCTTGAATGAAGCAGATGCTTTTACAAAATCTTCTTCTTTGGTGATTTTTGAATATTCACGTGAAACAACATCTGCTTTTGTTCCACTGATCCAGCTTTTGGAGACAAAATCCTCTACAAGATTATTAAACAATGATTCTCCTTCAGGTGTACAAGCTACTTTTGGATCCACACTAGTCAAATGTTTTGTTATAGAAAACTTCAGGGGGGAGCGCTCTTCAATTTTCTTTACAAAAGCTTTCATGCCAGCCTTTGCTTGTCTGCGCAAAAGAGCTATGTCAACATCTTTGACAACAGACTTAGCTATTTCTGCTCGAGTTAGAAAACCCAAATCCACATGTTTGAATGATAGTAGGTTTTCTTCATCGTCTAAGTCAACACCAACTCGGACTTTCTCTGGTTTGACAAATCTCTTTTGGACATCTTTTGTCATATCTGATAGTGCACTATACAGAAACGGTACAAAAGGCCAGTTAGTTTGAAACGTTTTTAAGAAAGGTTCAGTGTCAGCACTCAGAGTTTTGAAAAATGCAAGTTTGGAAGATAGTAGTGGATCTTTCAAACTGTCAACTATTGTAGTATAACTAGCAGAGGTTTTTAGTGAGTTCCTTCCTTTGCTTTCTGAAATAGCCGAGATGTACTTTTTAATATTAGGGATGATGTCAATTGCTGTTTGTGCCACCTCAGAATTGTCAAGCCATCTAACAGCACAAAACTTCTTTGGAAAAAGACTTGATTTTGTATTTCTAATGTACTCACCTCGCCGGGCTGGAGACTCTTTAAAATAATTATAAAGAGCTCTCAAAGATTTAACAAAGTCCCATTTAGTAGCTAACATAGCTACTTTAAAAGCATTATGAACTGTGTGAAGGCTACAAGTTCCAAAATCAATCAATGTCCTGTCAGTAATTTGTTCGCCTAAGTAAACCTTTAAGTCTTTTAGTAATTTTATGTTTACATTAGGCCCATCCATTGAAACTTGGAGTAAGTTCTGAAGTTGAAAAGGTTTCAAGGCAGACATTAGGGCTCCTTGGAGTTCAACAGCTGACGCAGAGTGTAAAAATTGGGAAGTTAGATACCTGGTTACCACCTTATTTTTACAACTATCCCAAAACCTAACAACTATGTTCATTTGCTGTTTTATTGATATTTTGTTTAGCGATTCGTCAAATGAAATGACAAAACAAGGGCATTTTTCCACTTCTTTAATTAACTGATTATTGAAGTAAGGTGCCAAACCAAAATTGATAATGTAAGATAATTTAGTTCTGTGAATTTCTATTTTTTCTGCAATCTGACTATCTGGAAACATCATTTTCATGGCTTCTATGCCTAAAGCAGCACTTCTAAATGATGTGTGTGACATTACTGACTGAACGCACCAAATAATTTCAGCTTTAGTTATACTTTCGCTTAGAAGATACTGTTTTATGCCATGCATTCCCAATGGCTGAATACTTGATGAAAATGATAACTCACCTGATGAGGTAGATGGTCTTACGTCTGCATGATGAGAAGGCGGATTGAATGACTGGTCTACAACTTGTTAGTTTTGTTTAACACCTGAATCCTCTTCTTTAAAATAAGTGCCGATTGGAAGAGAATTCTTCATTTTTGAGGCATTGATATGCTTCTTCCCCTTCATGTGACTTGTCAGTGCCTGACGACCCATTGATGAAAGGGATATCACTGCAGCAGGGCAATAGCGACATCTTGCTGCATGGATATCGTTGGGAGCTTTCAGTAGCCAATGCTTCAATTCTGGGTCAGACAACCAGTCCTCTCTGAAGCTCGTTTTCCCATGAGAGTATGTCTTGGGCATATTGCTTGTAATGTATAAACCTGAAAATAAACAAAAACAAAATAATACAACATCAAACAAAATTTTTACTGGAAAATATACAGAAACTGCATATTTAGCTAGAACAAGACTGACTCTTTTATGTAACAATGTTTTTTCTAGTAAAAAATAAATAAAACTATAAACCTAAAATTTTGACGTAAATTAAAAAAACTAATAAAATTATAAAAAGGAAGATTGGTAATTTCTAGTTTGCTATTTGAATGTATGAAGCATCTTCCCAAACTAGTAGCTAGCACTTGTGACTTCCGTGCAGGGGGTCTTGGTTTCAAATCCTAGGAGGTCCAAATAGATGAAGCATGTTGGGTTTAGATTGTTGTCCATAACTGGATGTAAAAACTAAATTAAAAATGCCACTACCATGGAATGCTGTAAAAATATGGTAATTATGCATTTTCTTGTCACCTATGAGAATATGATTTCTTATTGAAAAAACGGTGAAATGAGTTTATAATTCTTGAGGAGGTTTATTTCATCTGCGGAATACTTGTTTTTTATCTAAATGTAAAAAACCAACTTTTTTGACCAATGATTTCTTTTTTCATTTCATGTGTTTTTTTTAATATTGAACACAAATAAACAATTAGTTTTGCAGTTAAATTATTTATACAGTTTCTTGTAACCAAACAAAATTGGAAAATTTTATTTAAAACGGGTATAGAATTAGCTGTATTTTCATAAGATATGCTTTTTATTCTGCGGAATCATGTATTTTACCAACAAATTCGAAAAACCAATGTAATAATTTTTAGTATTTCTGTCATATTTTCTTTAATTTAAATTGTTATTTAATAATTTTTTAGCGCTGAATACAAATTTGAAAACTATTTTGGTCTATTACAATTATTTCTTGAGACATAATGGAAAAACTACTTTCACTGCGATTATCGGCCATTACGCGATCATTTTAAACAACAGCTATTAATCACAAAATCTTTATCACATATATTCCTATGACGTAGGACGTCACGGAGGCCAAAAACTCTAATTGAACACAAATTACTAATTATTGTTGAAAAAAATAGACAATTAGGATAAGTTAGGTTATGTTTGGTCATGTCAATAAAAAAAGCATTTTTAGAGCTGAAAAATAATTTTACTATAAAACCAGTTATATATGTGTTCAGCATAAAAAACACAAAAAATGTCGAAAAAGAGAATTGGCTGTATTGTCATGAGATATGCTTTTTATTCCGCTGAAAAAACGTATTTTACGAAAAATTCTTAAAAACCCAATGTCACAACTTTTAGTATTTTTGTCATATTTCCGTTATTTAAACTATATTGGCATTTTAATCACTTTTTTATTTTGATGTGTTTTTTGCGCTAAATGCAAATTTGAAAACTATTTTGGTCTATTACAACTATTTCTCGAGATATAAAGGAAAAACCACAATTGCGGCGAATCGCGATTAGCGGCTATTATACGCGATCATTATATACAAAAACTATTAATCACGAAAACCGAATTCACCTATATTCCCGCCGGAGTGAAGATCGGCAGGCCGCTGAACACAAAACCATTTATATATTTGAGTTCAACATAAAAAAATAAAAATGAAAAAAAGATTTTAAAAAGTTGTTTTTTTTCCACTATCAGATAAAAAACTAATTTTTAGATTTTTCGGTGAAAACGAGTTTTCCGGGGATGTAATCAAACTCACTTATTACTGACGTAACCAAACATAACCTAACTTATCCCAATTGTCCATTTACTCAACAAAAATTCGTAATTTGCGTTAAATTCGGGTGTTTGGCCTCTTAGGCCGTCACTCCAGGGAGAATATAAGGGAATTCGGTTTTTGTGATGAATAGTTGTTGCAAATAATGATTGCGTAATTGCCGCTTTTCGCGATTCGCCGCGAAAGTAGTTCTTCCGTTATACCTCAAGAAATAATCGTAATAGACGATATAGTTTTAAAATTCGTCTTCAGAGCAAAAAACACATCAAAATAGCCAATTCTTGACCCCATTTCAAGCAAAAATTTTGAATTTAGTTATGTTCAGAAAATTTAATTTCAGGTTATCAAAGTCAAATTCATTATTGAAGTTTTATATTTGACAATTATATTGATTTAGTAACTAACATATTATTTTTATTAGTATATAATAATAACAATAATTATAGTAAAAGGTAAACAATCTTGTCAGAAGCAACTTACCTGTTTTGTGAAAGCAGACATGTAATTGATGATTCTATTTCTTCATCACAGTTCGCCAAATCTACGAACACACTTCGACATAATCAACGCTTACGAATACGGTATTTGAAACAGTAATAAAAAATGCCTTAGTTTTAATTTACCGAACTTATATTAAAAATGAAGAATAATCACGCCCACGCAAAATAACAGAATATGGTCGCCTAAGATGACTAATATGAACGCCGTAGTCGCAGGATGGAGAAGTTCCAAATGACTGCACAGTATTTGATGTGAACAACTTTGGGTCACAGGACGACGGTCAATACGAGAATTTCGAGAATGCCAAGGTCAGAGTCCGTCCGCCCATCCGTCTTCAGTCTATTGTCCTATAATCGCTTGTTGTCATAACGACGGTACGTCCGCCCAACTTTCTAATTTTGGCTACTTTCAAAAGTGCCTAAATAACCTGCGTTTATGGAAACATGCCAATTTAGTTAGACATGACTAACTATTTTAAATAGAAATGATACGATTGGTAATAGTTTTTCACAAACAAACGATTTTCGTAAAAATTCCCGGTAAACTTCAACATTCATGCATAATTCACGCTTTTTTTCCCGGTAGTCGTAATTCACGCATAATTCCCGGTATTCCCGGTTTTCCCGATAGCTGGCCACCCTGATCCAAAAGTGATACCCATTTACTACTATGTTTGGGGGCACATCAAGCAACAAGTTTAGCGCACATCAGCTCGAAATATCAAAGAGTTTAGGAATAGGATTTTGACAGCATCTCAATTCCTACGAGATAAACTGAACTTGAAGGTGACTGTGAGGGAATTCAGAATAAGACTTCACATGTGTAAGAGGATAAATGGAGAATATTTTGAAAATTTTCGCAAATGATAAAAACTGTTGGGAGCCGTGATAAAATGTTATTTTTTGTGTAAAATGTAGCTAAAGATGTAATAAAATACATATTTAAAAACATTTTTTTTAAAAAAGATATTTTTTTGTTACAAAAATAAGCTAATTATAACTTACTTTAATACCCAATGAACTGATTTTTCATTAATTTAAAATAAAAATACAAATAATTTAACTACTTTAATTGAGACTTGAATTTTAAAGGAAAAAGTCTGCAACAAAAATTTCCAACTTTACAATTATTCCAAAACGTTGTATAAGGGTTTATTTGAGTACTATGTTTAATTTTTGGGGAATTTAATGCTCTTTCAAATGGTATTATTTTCCATGTCATAAATAAAATTGGTTTGGTTTTACCGTCAAAGTAACAGTAACAAGTCGTGTAATTTAAAATAATCAAAAATACACCATTACAGCCAAACGGTTGAAAATCAGACTATAATTTATATGAAGTTTTTTGTTCCTTTTTATCAGTGGAATCCACTGGTGAAGTTAATGTATTTAGTAGTGACTCACCTTGTATAATATAATACCATATGATATAAAACAGAAATTTTTTCATAATCTACAGAAAGCAATAAGCATATTCTGACATCAGCTTGCATTTATGAAGCAAGAGAGACTGATGAAATATTTTCTTAGCTTTTTCATGTTATAGTGTACTCCGTTCTTACAATAAACTTTCAAAGTTATCCTGAATAAAAAAATTATATTTTCTCTCTCAAAAATAGAAATCAATAACAAAGTTTATACTATATTCTGCTTTTATAGACAATCCTCTCTTTAATGCATACCATTGGACACTTTCTACAAGTTGTGTTTTGTAATCTGTGTAACAGAGATGATTATTGTAAAAATGCAAGAACAGTTTATAAATATTTTATACTAACCTTGGCACAAGGGAATGCTGATGTCACAAGAGTAAGGAAAGTTTTGTTTTCACACTTGAGGATGTCCCAGCAGTTTTTAAGGCTAGAGACGGAGGAGTCCCGAGAACTTAGGGCAGACTGACTTCGAGCTTGGAGAGCCAGGAACATGAGATGTATCCATACTCGAGGATTGCGTGTTCGCATTGTGAAGAATGTACGACTGTAGAGACAGTGCTCCCCACGTCCTTGGCATGCAAAATGCAGTTTTGCTAGCTTCTTAGCTCGACGTTCTGTTAATAATATACATTTAATTTGATTATAATTATTGAAACCATGAATAGTATTAATTAACAGCAAAAAGAATCCAACTACTAAGAAAGAGTGGGGATGAGTGGTGAGTGATGGGCGTTGTGTCGTATCGGCTCCTCAAATTTGTAATTATTTTGTAGTATATTGTGATCAGATTTTTGTAAAACTTTTTCTGGTGTTGTAAGGATCATACTGTCAAAGTTTGAAAGTATTTGGTGCGGTAGTTTCCTACTTATTCCATTTTTTTTTACATTATCGGAGCTTGCACGGCCTTATCAGAGGAGATTGATACGGCGAACAAAAGCAAGGTCACGACATGCGGCACAGCCAAGTCCGAGAGTGATAGCCTGGAACCTGCTACACCTACACTGCAATGGTTGGACAAAAATTTGAATAAATTTTGAATATTCTTGAAAAAAACACAATAGATATAAGTGATATAAAGAAGGAACAAAAAGAAATAAGCTGGTCGTTAGAAATGTGTCACGCTGAGATAGGCGACCTGAAAAATAGGGTTGGTGACCAACCTACTAGGATTAAAAATTCTGAGGATGAACTTGAACTGGTGGTTGATCAAAATGAAACATTGAAGCGTAGGGTGGATTTCGTAGCGTGGATTGTTAAACAGCTTGAACAATATTCACATAGGAAAAATCTTGTCATTTATGGTGTTACTGAGGATACAAATGAAAATATTTTTGATGTCATCCGATGACTGGCAATAGCGTTATAATTTCCGGAGTGGTCGGATAGATAAATTGATTCTGTACATCGAATGGGAAGAACGTCTACTTCCGGCCCAAAACCTATCATCTTGAAGTTTGAGAGCCGTCTGGATAGGGACGTCTTTCTTAACAAACGTAAAGTAAGGTGACACCTGAGAGCTTCAGCGGTGAGAACATCGTCTACATCAATGAGTCCCTGTCAGCAGCCAACAGAGAACTCCTTAAAGCTACGAGAGAGGGGGCAAAAGAGAAACCTTACAGCCAAGTGTGGTCTACCAACTGCCAAATCTTCGCCCGCAAAGAAAATGGAAAAGCTCCAGTACTCAGGATCCAGTCAATGAAGGACATTAAAAATATATAAATATTATTATTCTCAACAGTATTATTTATTAAGATTAGTTATTTAGTTTATGTTTATGTTTATATATTATCTGGTGTACATGGAATAATTGAGTATTATTTTTCCCATTTATCAGGGATCATTGATAATATTATTTAATGTTTTCCAGTTTGTCTATATATTATTTTGTTTATATGTTTACAACAACATCAATTCCAATTAATACATCGAGATAAGTGTATATCCCTCCTTTATTGATTCCTATAACAGAATTTTGTATTTATTATCAAAATGTGCAAGGCCTTAGAACTAAAGTTAACATTTTTGTTAGTAATATTTTGGCCAGTTATTATAATATAATAGCTTTAACGGAAACAATCTTACAAGCAGGTTTTAATACTAATGAATTTTTTCCATGTACTTATAATGTTTTTAGAAAGGATACGGATCTAGATGGAACTGGGTTGCCTAGTGGTGGGGGGTTATTATTAGCTTTAAATAAAAGTATTGCTTGTAATAGAATGCATAAATTGGAAACTACAATTCCTCATTGTGAGTGTATTTGGGTAAAAATACTAAATTTGAAGGGTAAACCGTTCTATTTATGTACTGTATACATTAGACCCAAAGCTCCCCTCACAGCGTTTCAACCTTTTACGATAGTTTACAAAATAATGAATTCAACAATGACTCTAAAATTATAATACTGGGTGATTTTAATTTACACATATGTAAATTAATTTATGCAATATAATTTATCACAAGGGGACAATTTGTGTAAAGAAATGCAATTATTTTTGAACACCCAAAATTTATTAAAAAAAAGCAATATATTGAATTTTCAGGACAAAACTTTGTAATATTGATGATGTTGAAGTGATACACTGTCTAGACCCATTAGTTGGAGAGAACCCTTATCATCCAGCAATAGAGGCAAGGTTTCTTATCTTGGGTAAACCAGTTTGTAGGTCAAAGTGTATTGATGCACCAGGTTATTGTTTTCGACGCGCGGACTTCCTTCAATTATATCGTAGTTTGGCAGAAATAGAATGGTCTCAGTTGTATTTATTTAATAATGTGAATATGGCTTTAGGTTATTTATAAGACAAAATATATTTTGTCATTAATACCATATGCCCTTGGAAAAGGCTCTTTAAATCTAAATATCCTGTCTGGTTTACTAAAGAAATTATTTCAAAAAATTGAAAGAAAAATTCCGTAGAAAATATAAGAAATTGGGTAAGAATGAGGACTAGAATAATTTTAAATATTTAAGATAGAAAGTCAAAAAAGATATAAAAACTGCTTTTGAGTTATTTATTCGGAATACTGAAAATAATATAATTGGTGACAGCAAACAATTTTGCAATTTCATAAATAACAAAAAGTATGCTAGTAAGAATGTTCCGGTAATGGAGTTGAATAACATTTGTTTGGATAGTGACAAATCAATCGCTGATGGTTTCAAAGATTATTTTAGTTCCGTATACAATAACTATTCAGTAGAGCCCACAGTGGGAATGGCCCACAGTGAATGAGGCCTCCATGCCAGGTGTGTCTTGTCTGATCCTGGATAAGTTAACAGAACTTGACGTCAGTTCAGCTATTAAAAAATTGAAATCAAAAGCTACAACAGGTCCTGATTCTCTACTTCAATATTTGTTTAAAGGATGTGCTGAGATACTAATTAAACCCCTTCATTATTTGTTCAACTTAAGTTTAAAGACAAATATATTTCCATATCAATGGAAATTGACTAAAGTAATGCCAATCTTCAAAAGTGGCACGGAATGCCAAATAATTAATTTCAGGCCTGCTGCAGTTTTATCAGTTCCAACTAAAATATTTGAGAGTATAATTTATAAATATTTATTCCTCCATTAAAAAAAAAATGTTTCAATGAATCAGCACGGTTTTTTAAAAAGGTTGCTCAATTAACACTAATTTATTGAGCTTTACTAATTACGTTTCCTCAGGGTTGGACCTTTTGACTCAGACAGATGCTTTATATCTTGACCTGGATAAGGCCTTTGATAAAGTAGATCATTTGATTTTAATGAAAAAACTGCACTACTATGGATTATGAGAAAATTTAATTTTTTTCTTTTGTCCTTATCTAATAAATAGAAAACAGTATGTATTTTATAAGGGGTTTCAATCTTCTACATTTCTAGTGCAGTCTGGTGTGCCACAGGGCTCTAATTTAGGACTACAATTATTTTTAATAATGATTAATGATCTATTTAAATATGTCAAATCAGTTGAGGCTTTGCTATTTGCAGATGACTTAAATTATTTTATCATATTTCCCGAATAGAAGATATATTTCGATTACAGGATGATCTATATAATGTTCATCTTTGGAGTGTTGAAAATAACATGTCATTTAATGTAAACTAATGTTTTGTAATTACTTTCACTAGATTGGATGATTTCATCATGCAAGATTATTACTTGAATGAACAGTTGATCAAACAAGTAACTGAAATTAAAGATCTTGGTGTTTTTTTAGTAGACTCTAATTTATTGTTTAATAATCATGTAGAAAACTGTAAATTCTGCTGGTCGAATGATGGGTTTTATCATAAGACAAGGAGTGAATTTTAAAAATATTAAATATTTTATTTCATTGTACTCATCCTTGGTCAGGTCAAGAGAGTGCTTTCATTGTGTGGGGCCCTGTACAATTAGTTTATGTAAAAATGCTAGAAAGAGTTCAAAAACGGTTTCTTAGATATTTATATTTTAAGTTCTTTAACGTTTATACAAATGAGATTCCATATCTCATTTGTAGTTATGGTTTTACAGACTTGTTGGAGATGTTTTGGCTGCGGAGTCTAGCCCTGAGGAGACGGGTTATGGAGCAAGACTATCTCTGGGGCCTTGTGCAGGGTCGGGTGGATGATACGACTGGTTTGGAGGCTCTCAATTTTCGTGTCCCAAACTTTAATAGTAGGGACAAATCCTTGTTCATTCTGCCACATTCTTGTACTTCAGCTCATACCTCCTTTCCCTTGCTGCGAATGATGAGGTCCTACAACTCTATGGTCTTGAAAACGTCAGAAATAGATATATTTATTGATAGTATAAAAAGTTTCAAGAGTAAGTGCATTTCTTCACTGATGATTAGTTGACTGATAATCCAGGATAATTGCTAATGTTATTATTTATTTATTGTTGGAATTTTGTTATTGTTGAGCCTTTATATTTGTTATTTATTGATGTTAACATAGGTTATTTATTTATGTTTATATTTCTTATTTATTATTATACTTGTTAGTTGTTATTTTTTTGTTTTTATAGTTTGTTGATATTTTCCAATTTTATTGTTTGTTGCCTATAGAATATCGATTTGTTTAAAGCTTTTAATTAAAATAGAAGATAAAATTAAACATTATGAATATTACGTAAATTGTATAGAAATAATACTGGTTAAATTACCTTTTTTCCTGTCAACAGTTCTTCAAACATAATCTGCTATGTACATTTCGAAGCATAGAGCTTCATGATCAGGCTTTCCAAAAACGTCACTATTTACATTACACTAAACATTAAAAACATTTAAAATATAAACATTTAAACATATTAACATAGCATATTTGCCGGCCGGCGATAGACACCAACTGATGACCAATGAGCATGTAACGAACTCCCGTTTGGAAAGCCTGATGATGAAGCTCTATGCTTCGAAATGTACATAGCAGATTATGTTTGAAGAACTGTTGACAGGAAAAAAGGTAATTTAACCAGTATTATTTCTATAATATAACAGTTCTGGAGGCTAATAAAACAAAATGAGTAAATTGTATATTTGATATTGTTTCAAGTATTTATTCTTTTCAAATTGTAAGCCCTTATGCATATCTAAAGTGTTTTTGTATTATTTATTGTATTTAATATTAGTATATTTGTAGTAGTAGGTTGTGCATTTAGATGATAATATTGGACTTGAACGTTACCTACAGTATATATTATATTGTATTACACGTATGTACTGCCCCAATGTTACTGGGTTTATAACCTGTATTGTGGCAAGTAAAAAAAATAAAATAAAAATAATCAAGTACAACTTTAATTGTAAATACACAGTAAATAGACAGTAAAGTTGTCTAATGACCGAGGGAGAGTCCAGTGGAGCTGTTTGTTGTGTTGGGTATGCATCTATCTATAGTTTACCAGGCATGCTACTTTTATTAATTCCTTTGTTAATCTCATTATATCCAACATTTCATTATATGAAATGTTAAAAATGAGAAACTGAAAATCAGACAAAATATTACTGTGGAATTAGACAAAGGGGAAAAACAGTTAGTTGACATTCGAATAGGCTCAACTGAAAGTTATGATAGTTATAACTCACAGCGCTTTAAATAGTAAGCTTCATGAATGGGGGATTCAATTTAAAGTTAGTATAAAAGGAATAAGGAAAGTAAATGGTTTCAGTTCAACCAGCATAGTCAATGTCAATATATTGATCTATCTTTTAATAATGGGAACTCTAACAAAAAGGTCACATCAAAAAAACTTTAATAGGGTGAACCATTAGTTATCATAGTTTCAAGATTCAAGCTTTTATTTGTGGAAAACTTGACATAAAGTAAAGTTTATGTCTACGTCAGTGACAAACCCATATTGCAGAGCTGACTTAATTACATCATAATATTCACTAGTATTGTAAGTTATCATGAGGCAATTCCTCAACACTATCAGTATAACATTATATTACATGGGAGGAGTTGACCGAGGAATACAGTACGCTCGATTAATCGGCATGCTCTACTAACTGGCATTAAACGAGCCGATGGTGATCGGCGTTTTTCGGCAAAGTTCGGGATGCCTCGGTGCTTGATTGGTGCTTCCCGGCCGCCTGTTCGGGCACTCACAGTTTTCTACTGTCATTGTCACTTGCCTCCATGTTAGCCATTTTCATTCTAGTGTTTAACTGTGTTCTGATGCAATCCACGTGAATCTGTGTACAGTCCCGTTAATAGAATCAGTTATATTATTTAGTCTTTAAATTTTGTGTTTGTAGTTAGTGTTTATATTTAGAGTTTGTATTTAGTGTTTGTATTTATAGTGACTTTCACTGTCCTGTCGATTGTTTCATTTTCTATTTAAATCTTGAACAGCAGTAGGCCTATAAAATTATTTCAAAGCCCAACACAAGTTCTTCAAAGGCCAAAGAGGCCGCCAAGCATAAACGTTTTGTCCCCACAATTCAGAAAAAGTTAGAGATAATAAATTGTCTTGAAAAAGATGAGAACACAAATTTTATCATGCGTGAATTTTTATATTGGCTCATCGACAATTTACGACATAAAAAAAAATAAAACCAACTGCAAAAGTTTGCTGCTCAGGCTGTAATAACAAAAAATACAGAATTAAGGCAACCAATGAAGAAACCTAAATTTGAAGCTCTTGATAATGTTTTGTTCACTTGGTTTCGGGCTAAAAGAGCAGAAGGGAAACCATTGACGGGACCTATGATTATAGAAAAAGCAAAACAATTTCATCGTGACATGAATTTACAATCTGAATGAGTGTATTCCGATGGATGGCTTCAAAAATTTAAAACCCGACATGGAATCAGGAAGCTAGACATAGCTGGAGAAGTGAACAATGTGCAACTCATCCTCCTGTTACCGAGCCAAAGTCTGGAAATATTATTGCTGCCTAATTGCCTCTTAATGTTACCCCTTTGATTCAACCAATGGATGATGGTGTTATACAAATGTTCAAGTGTCACTTTAGAGGCTCTTTTGTTCAAGGACTTTTGAACTCTGACTGTGAGTTAAAATTAAATGTTCAGTTGTTTTGTACTAGTATACATTTAATTCAAGAACAAAATAAACTTTGATGTAGAATTATATATAATACTGTACTGTATTATAAACTTAATTACAAGATTTTCATATTGAAGCTCGTATTTTTTTTTCATATCGTATTTTTATTAACTGCACAAGTTCAGAACCTGAGGTTATGTTAAGGTATGCTTTTTGTTAAAATACCTTATAAGTTTGTATGGTTTTATAGACGCTCTATTAACCGGCAAAATCGATTATATGGCATGGCCGTCGGCCCGAACATGCCAGTTAATAGAGCGTCTCCTGGATAAATTCTGCTCTATTAACCTTAACACAGATGATGCAAACTTACTAGTAATATACAAATGAGTTGAATTAAATTGTAAGATAATATTAAATATAATCACATTAGACAGAAATAGTAAACTCTATTCATACTTTAACAAGAGAAATCTTATAATGTAACAAAACCCTTCTATTCAAACAATGTCAATTGAATGGAAATCAACTACAACTTTTTAGGCTTGCAAATTGATGACAACCTTAATTGGAATGGACATGTAAACAGAATATTTAAAAAAATAAACTCAGGGTTATATGCTTTGAAACAAATGTCAAGTTTATGTAGTTTATCAAATCTAAAATCAATTTATTACTCATACATACATTCTCATATTGCTTACGGAGTGTGTTTGTATGGAGCAACAAGTAAAGAAAACTTGGATCAAATCCTTAAACAGCAAAAGAAAGCAATAAGAATAATAATGAAACTTTCATTTGGCGAGTCAGTAAGAGAACATTTTAAAGAATTAAAAATCCTGACAGTCTATGGGCAATATATCTATGACACAATCACACTCTCGAATAATAATTTCACAAATTCAAGAATTTTATCACAACATCCGTACAACACTCGCAAAAAGAATGAAATTTTGACCAATCATCACCGATTGGAATTTTATACAAAAAAACCTTCTTATATTGGTGCCAAGTTCATAAAATCATTACCAAACACAATTAAAAAATGTAATAATGAACAAAAATTTAAAGAAAAATTAAAAACCTACCTCACTGAAAATGTAATATATTCTTTTGAAGAATTTTATTATTTA
This sequence comes from Stictocephala bisonia, assembly GCA_035578905.1. Classification (NCBI taxonomy): domain Eukaryota; kingdom Metazoa; phylum Arthropoda; class Insecta; order Hemiptera; family Membracidae; genus Stictocephala; species Stictocephala bisonia. The sequence goes on from JAQJVL010004163.1 coordinate 21,085, forward strand.
AGTATTTAACTTGTGTGTCACTGTCATTATCTTTTAAACTATATGTATGCATGTACTCATACATTCTTCAAATATGTAGTTTTGTTTCTCTCTTTTATCTTCTTTTGATTAGAATATGACCTCTAGTATGTAAGGATTGTATGTATGACACTATTCAATTGTACACTGTACCTACAATGAATAAAGATAATTTGAATTGAATTGAAAACATTTCTTTTTGAGTTCAACTACAATGGTATTCATGAGATCCACTACAAACCTTCAATGGTACACTTGGCAGGTGGTGGGATCCTGACTGATACCTTCTCCATGTATGCCTTTATCTTGTCCAGGTGTTTCTCACAAAAGTGTTGTACAGTATCCCGCATAGGATATGGCTCAAACACACTGATCCTCTGAAACAACACAGATTTCATTCTTAGAAAAACAAAACAAGATCACTGAAATACTTGAAACACAACTTAAAAATGTTCTTACAAGTGCAAGTGTGAAACTAACTGGACTACTAAAAATATTGGGTTCAATGTTAAGTTCGTTACATTCATTAAGTAAATGGGCAATATTGTAGAATATTGGGAAAAAAATCTCATATGCTCATTGAACACAAGTGACATTGACCTAATACGAATATCAATGTGTAGTGTGAAATAATGATCAACCACAAGATTGGCCAATTTGTCTTCATTGAAAACACCATCAGAGAAACAGGTTACCAAGACATGTTGGAATAAATGGCCAAACCAAAAGTTCTAGGATATGCCTGTTCCTAGAACTTTTGGTTTGGTTTGGTTTGGTTTATTGTACAGGGATGGCAATGATATATCGATAAATATGTTTTGCTATTTTCTTTTGATAGTTTCAGCCATATAGATATTTTGGTCCAATATATCATCACTAAATATTGACGTTATTCTCTCTCTCCTCAAAATAATCACGATTTGAAAAAAAACAACATTTAAATTGCCTCTTATATGTCCAAACATGAATTGAAATAATAAAGTAAATTTGTTAGTTGTTTTACGTAAGGTTAACACACTAAAATGAAGTTTATTGTAGACCAGTGAGTGATGTTGTGTGTGAGTTGGCAACGCTGATTCTGAGATTAATTTGTTTAAATTTATGTTTATAAGAAGCCTAATGGCATTTTAAAATGTTAAAAACAAAAATAACAATGTTATTACATTATTCTTTTATAATTAACATAGTAATTAATGGTATAAAATTATTTTTATTTTGATTTTTTTTACATTTAACCTCACAGGCCACAACTTGTTTCGTGTAGTTAAATGTATTTAATATTTACATTTAGTAGGCATTTTTAAATTCTAAATAGTGACTACAAAACAATTACTTTAGTTCTGTGTATGAGCCTTGCCAATTTAACAGTTCCAAGCTGTTTACCGCGGCACTTCGCTCACCGTTGTTGTCGGGGCTCCCAGTGATGACACTCGAATATGTCACTCACTCTGAAGTACTATCAGCTTTTTGAAAATTGAAGCCTAAGATATCTGCTGGTCCATATGTTATACCTCCTTATATCTTAAATGTGTGTGCTGAACATTTTTTTTCGCCTTTGCTTTACATTTTCAACCTCTGTATTCGTAATTATTGTTTTCCTGAAGCCTGGAAGAGAGCAAAAGTTGTTCCTATATTTAAAAAGTGACATCGTTCAGATTAAAAAAATTATAGACCTGTTGCAATTTTGTGTTCACCAATCAAAGTATTTGAAGCTATTATCCATTCCAGATTATTTTTTTCACGTTAAGTCTTATAACGCCACATCAACATGATTTCTTTCTGGGTAGATCAATTACATCCAATCTACTACATTTTTCTGATTGCTGTTTATCTGCTCTTGATTCAAACGACTTCGAAAATGCATTTGACAGAATGAATCATTTTACACTACTTTCAAAACTGAACAGTTATGGACTCTCTGTTCTGCTTATTAAGCCTTTTTCTTCTTACCTCTGTAATAGGCTTCAGTACATTTCGTTTAATGGGTTTCTGTCTTCTGAATTCCGTGCTTCTTCAGGTGTCCTCAAGGATCAAATCTTTGCCCTCTTCTTTTCATAATATTTGTAAATAGTATTTCAGATTGCATTTTAAATTGTGAATACCTCATCTATGCTGATGACATACAGATTTCCTGATCCATTAGTAATATTTCAGACTGTTACAAAATACAAGAGGATTTTGATCACCTTGTATCTTGGAGTGATCATCATTAAAATTTTAATGTGGATAAATGTTTTGTTGTTTCTTTTTAAAAAAATCCCAAGAAAATAGAATTGCCTATGATTATTGAATGAGATGACAATTTATTTCTGTTAAGTCAACTATAAAAGATTTTGGAATCAATTTTGACTCAAATTTTACTTTTATTCATCACATTACTCCTGCGTGTAAGTCAGCATTTTCAATAATGGGCTTTATTCGTAGATCCAGTAACTTTCTAAGAAAAACTGCAGTAATTAAATTACTGTTTTGTTCTTTGGTAAGATCTAAATTGGATGTGTGGCTTTGATGGTGAGCGATGCGATGGACAGCAGAACTCTGTTGTTCGAACTACATTTCTATGCAACTAGACGCGGCTCTCATTACCGTTTCCTTTTCCCCACCACTACTCTCGAACTAATATTGGAGTGAAATCCCCTATAAATTCCATGTCAAGAATATATAATTCTGTAGGGATGCACTTAGATGTAAATTTATTTAACACTTCGGTGCACTCTTTTCTAAGGTTTTAATAAATATTTTGTGAAATAATCTTTTTTTATTATTAATAGCATATCTGTTCCTTGCCAAAATTGTTGCCTACACTCAATCGGTAGTAAAGTTGAATCATATTTTTCAGTGTATTTTTTGTTGTTGTTGTACCTTTACAAAGCATATTTATTATTTATTAGTTAATATTTGTTATTTATTTTGTAAATAGTTTTTTAATTAGCATAATACGTGTTGGTACATATACAGTACAAGTAAACGTCACACAACACAAATTTATTACAATATAAGCACAAAATGCACAAATATATTACAATACAAGTACAAAATGCACGAATATTATGGTGAATGATTTTGGTGAACCACGCTCACCTTCCTCAGACCAGAGGGATTCACAAAAGGGATTCACAAAAGAATGTGAATCCCTCTGGTCTGAGGAAGGTGAGCGTGGTTCACCGAAATCGATCACCATAATATTCGTGCATTTTGTATGTAATATATTTGTGCATTTTGTGCTTATATTGTAATAAATTTGTGTTGTGTGACGTTTACTTGTACTGTATTTATTTTGTTACTTATATTTTTATATATTTTACTATCCTATTTATTACTGTTTGTTTTATTTATTAATAGTCTATGGTAAACTACTGTATATTTTGTAAGTTGTTTTCTATTAGCATGTTTAATATTTATATAACTTGTTGTCTATTATTATTTATTTACTATTAGTGCTTCATTTCTGTTCTTGCATAAAGAAAAAGGAAAAAGACAGGCACGAACTTCTCTATTATAAATATAAAATTAATTATAATGCTACATTGTAATTGGGCAAAAAGCCTGTTATGTGGTATTTAAAGATAAATAAATAAATAAGAAATCTAAAAGAAGATACTTTCAAGAAAACATTGAAAAATTACTTGACCAGAAATTGTCTATATAGAATTGAAGATTTTAAATTTCAAGAACTGTAAGAAAATTATAAACTATTTTTTTCCTTTTTCATATTTTTACTATACATTGATTTTATATTATTTTACCATTTTATATATTGTACTAGTTGTACCCGCCCGCTTCGCCGGTCATAATATTGAGTTTTGATTGTATCATTGAAATGTGCAGCAACCTTTCAGTTTTCACAGTATCCAATTTACAACAGCTGATGTTTTGTGTAGTTTACTACTGTACTCAATTATTTTTAATTTTGAAAGTTTTGCCTACCACAATTTTATTCTATTTGTTTTTATTTAACAGCTGTTAATGAAATAAATCAATCAATTAATATAGCTTCACAAGAAATCAAAACATAAAAATATAAACAGTATAATTTTGACATATTTAAAACCCACAGCTGATATTCTTTTTATATTTGACTTATTATACCTTCATGCATCCTGCTATTTGATTAACATCGAAACTTTAGAAGTCCAAGGGATGGAGCCCTGAGGGATTAAAGAAACGGGAATAGGACAGAAACCTTCCCTGGGGTATATAGAACAACTTCCCCAAGTTTCATGGCGATCGGCTGGACGGTTTGGTAGCGCATAAAGGATAGACAGACAAACAAACATACATTGGATTTTATATATATATATAGACATCATCAATTTAGCAGCTCCAGTCTCCCGGGTGTGCTGATAAGCCTCTTCCATCTTTTCCTGTCCATCTTTTTCTGTCATCCTCAATTTGTTGCAACTGCTGTCCTTTGAGTAACATGTCTTCTTTTATAACATCCATCCATTTCTTTCGTGGTCTCCCAACTCTTCTCTTACCATCAACATCTCTTTCCAACCACGTTTTTTCCACTCTTCCTTCCTTCATTCTTCTTACATGTCCAAACTATCCTAACCTTGTCAATCTGATCTTTTCTCCTATTACACCAAAACTGGTCTCTTATGTCTGTATTTCTGATTCTATCTCGTCTGGTCTTCTGCAAAGATGTCCTTAAAAATTCCTTATCAGATGTCTGGATTCTGTTACGGTCTTTTTTATTCAGGGTGCAAGTTTCTAGGCTGTAAGTTAAAATAGGCATAAAGTATGTATTGAACATTGTTGATTTGGCTATTCTTGGTACTTTACTATCCCATAACAAACTTCTGACTTGGTGGAAAAATGTGGCTGCTTTATTTAGTCTGTTGGTGACTTCGTTATAGTGCTTCCAAGATAGTTAAATTGCCTCATATATTTGAGGGTGTGATTTTCCTAGTTTTAAGGTTACTGTAATTAAGTTATTTCCAACTGTCTTTACTACTGATTTTTTAATTTTTTTATTTGCTGACTGTAAGTTTAATCTCTTTAAACTTGCTGTTCCATAAATTGAGTTTTTCCTGCACACCCTGCTCTGTGTAACCCCAAATCACCACTTCATCCGCAAACACTAGGGCACTATACCCTGATGTAATTTCTCTTTTTATTTGTTTCATTATTTTGTCCATAACTAAAATTAATAGGAATGGAGAAAGTGCACTCACCTGTTGTACTCCTCTTTTAGTTTCAAACCAGGATGAGGTGTTAATTCCAATCTGGACAAGCTCTGGCATTCTTCTTACAACATTTTTACTTTCTGTATAAGGCTTTCTCTAACTTTTTTCTGTTTTAGACACTCCCATATTTTACTTGGTGGTACACTTCCATAGGCCTTTTCAATATCCAGAAATACCAAATTTAGGGTTTTATCTTTTTCAATCTGTCTTCAAAGGGTAAAAATCAGGTCTATTGTTGAGCGGTTACTTCTAAAAGCATACTGTTCTTCTTCTAGTTGATTTTCGGTGGCCATCTGTAGTCTCTTTTCTATGATCTTTTCCATTTTATTTAGTCCATGGGAGAGCAAAGTGATACCTCTGTAGTTTTCACACTTCTTCCTTGAACCTTTCTTAAATAGAGGGATTATCACTCCTTTTCCTCCCAATCTTGGGGGAATTTTATTTTCTCGCCATATAGAGTTTAAGACTCTTGTAAGCCAATGAAGCCCGTGCACTCATGCTGCTTTTATCATATCAACACTAACTTCATCCACTCCTGCTGATTTTCCATTTTTCATAGCCTTGACACAATTTTCAACTTCTAACCATGTTATTGGTGGCTCATTTTGCAAGCACATTTGTACATTTTGTGCCTAGAGAATATCTTCTATTTATATATTGTATATTAGGGGTGTGCGAGTACTCAAAACTTTGAGTATTTTATCGAGTATTTTACTACTCGAACTCGGCTTGAAGCTCCTAAAACTACTCGAAGTTCGATCGAGTAATTGTATTTCACAAAATTTCAGATTTACATCTTAATTTAGTTTTAAGAGTAAACAGTTTAATAAGTTATCAATAAAAAATGTTTGTGTTTTATTTTACCCTTAATTATATGTTATCAGTTTGGTACACGTAATTATGAACTAAACAATACGCCTAAGAATAGGTAGTACATGACGGCAGTCAAATGAACTAGTCGACGTAGTGAACGAGTTCGTTCATTATGATTTGAACTAGTTCAGTTTAAAGTGATCAACAGAGCTGGGAATGTAGCGATCACTGTAAATAGTACAGATCACACATGATGGTTGTCAAGTCTACTAGTCACTTGTAACCTAACCTAAAATAGCGTGAATAAAACAGAAGTGCTGGTTACTGTCTTTATGACCCAAGAAAGGGGACGAGAGATCCAGTTCAAGATGCTCAAAAAACCTGTTACAATTACAAATCTAATAGTCTGTGCACCGTGGATATTATACTTATTTTTGTTCATACCAATAATACCGTTCAATCAAAAGGGTCCCGAGAACGGATCACTTTACATCCCAAGAATTGAACTTCCCATCTTTTCTAGGTGAAAGTTCATCTCGGTTGTAGTATACGTACGTGCAAGGAACCGTTCAGCTCCTTTTCGGAAATAAAATTATCGTATATTTCTTGCGAGTCGATTGAGGTCTATTTTGTTTTTTAATCTAAGCAGGGAATCGTTCAATGATTTGACGTAAGAAAATACCGTATCATATCATGAAATGAATAAATGAATGAATGAATAAATGAATATGAATGAATAAATGAATTTATTCCATCATAACCAGTACATAGTTATAATAAGAAAACAACCGGGAATTGACTGACCACTTTTACGAGTAGTGTGGTCAGTATAGGCAACAAAATACAACAGGTTTCTTGTCAGAGTCCAGATTATAGTAACATGTTGTTATCAGCTGGGCTGCTCTCCGTGGCGTCTACAACTAACACTGAAAAGGCACATAACAGGACCTGCTATGCAAGACCGTACCTTCACTGCAATTCACAACTGCTGCACTTCATTACAATACTAATAAACACAAACAATTCACTTCAGCCTAGTATAAAAATATTTAAAATTTCTTATTTCAATTATTACAATACTTTACCAAAAATAAAACCAAAATACATAATACCATTACAATACAACTATAAAACACAAATAAACAGAGAACACAACTTCTTTTTTTTAACTGTAGAATAAGTTACAATTTTCATTTAGTAATAGAAAAGCTTTTAAATTACTACAAAACGTTCTAACGTGAACGGAAATTTTAATTTCATAAGGCAACTTGTTGAAACATTTTGGACCATTATACAGAAATGAATGCTTCAATACGGACTTGTTAATCTTAGCAGTTCTAAACATTCTCCGGACTATGCTTCTGGTACCGTAATTTAGGTCCGTTGTACCCAAATTACCACTTTTAGTGTAAAAAAGTCTGAGGACTTTAAAAACAAACAAATGTTGTAATGGTAATATTTTCAATTGAACGAAAATCGGAAATGAGCTGTCTCGTATTCTCTTGTGTGTAATTATTCTCATAAAATGATTCTGCACTACTCTTAATCTCTCTATTAAATATTTAAAAGTCCCACCCCAACACACAACTCCATACTGAAGTCTTGAACTTACTAGAGCAAAGTACAGAGTTCTTAACAAACTTTCATCGCAGAAATTTCGCAAAAAATAAAATTTTCTCGTAATCGCTTTAAGTTTGTTTTGCAGTACAGTTATGTGCTTCTCCCATGACAATTTTGAATCAAAAATTACTCCAAGATATTTGAAATTTTCTTCTTTTGTTATATATTTACAATTACATAGATCTTCCATATTTTTCGCACAGTTAATCTCATGAAATTTAAAATCGCGGTTAAAGCCAAAATCTTTAAAATCAAAATTCACATACTTCGTTTTATCAACGTTAACTGACATTTTGTTCAATTCACACCATCGTCTCAAAATAAAAAGATCTTGATCAATTTGGTTCCAAATGGTTTGTGCATGTGTTTGGGAATAGAAAAAAGCTATGTCATCAGCGAAAGCACTTGCCTTCCCATTAAAATTCTGCTCTAATAAATCATTAATAAAAATCAGAAACAAAGTAGCAGAGATGACACTGCCCTGCGGCACACCTGTTGCGACGGGCAGCGGTGCGCTGACAGATTGTCCAACTCGCACTCGTTGTTCCCACCCTGTGAGGAAGCTACGGAACCAGCTCAAGGCTACGCACCGCACTCCTACCGCCTCTAGTTTTAGTAATAAAATTCTGTGATCTACCAAATCAAACGCCTTTTTAAAGTCTATAAATAGACCCGTAGATTTTTTACCGTCATTTAAGCTGGAATATATCATATCTGTAACATTAATAAGGGCATCCTCAGTTGATCTACCCTCTCTGAAGCTACTAAAAAACTGTATACTATTTAAACAACCGAGTAATCTTATTTTCATTAATTTCTCGAATATTTTGGAAAATACTGAGAGCAAACTAATTGGGCGGAGATTGTCCAATTTTATAGATGTATTCTTTTTGTAAATTGGCACAACTACGCTTGATTTTAATTGTTTTGGAAATTCACCTGTAGAGAAGCTTAGATTTATAAGCTTAGCAAGAACAGGAGATATTACGTGAGCAATGTGTTTGATCAATGCTACACTAACGTTATCAAAACCTGATGACTTTCTATTTTTTAAATTTTTAATGATTGTTAATACTTCATTTTCGTTCGTTGGAAGGATAAAAAAGGAAGACAGCCTTGGTGTTAAATTGAGTTCATTGACTGCATTTGAAGATTGGCTAGACTGTACTTCGATAAGGTAATTGTTAATTGTGTCGGCTACTGCATACGAATCAGATAAGATCACTCCGTTATCTAGTTCTTTTTTGTCAACAGATTTCTTAGAATTTGACCCACTCAGATTATTTACAATTTTCACCATATGGTAATTTTTTTACAAATATGGTAATGGTGTTCTAGCAGCGTGTGACACAACATTATTGATTTATTTTCCGTCAAATAACAAATGGATTTATATCCGTGCCGAACGTCTATTACTTATTATTCCGTAAACGCCTTAGATCGCCAAAACTGTGTGTAATATTTGCGCATACGATATTTTTTCCTGTCAAAGTGTTGAACGGTTTTCTGGTTAGGTTAGATAATAACACAAATGGAGTGTAAAAGGTGGTAAAGTACGATAATTTTGATTCGAAAATTCACTGAATGGTCCCCTGTTCACATTAACGTCGATGTCAATGTAAACTGTAAAACAATCACGAATCAACCAAAGTGGGGGAGAAACATGTTGGAAGACTTTTTATAAACAAAATACGACGAATTTAGAGATTCGGAAATTCATTTTTATTGAACCGAAGCCTTATCAAACGTGTAGTTTTTATTCATAAGTTTATAGTTTAGCTGCCCAAAATCTTCACTGTATCACTAGTTGGCACTTAGCTGATATCCAGACTGCATTTCGTCACCAATATCGGCTAGACCTATTATATTAGCCGACTATGTCTATGATTTTTATTCCATTACACCAGGTTTTAATGAATTTCTCGTTATGACATAATTATTTATCTGTTGTTCAGTGTAGCCTCATGTATCGATTATCGAAGTAGTTTGAAGTTGCACATATTTCATTACCGATCATAATTTAAAAAATAATTCATCTTAAGCAACTTTAAAATTTATTTTTTGTAAATCTGCTTTGATTTACAATTGATTGAACCACAGTCTTTGTCATCCAGATTTTCAAATTTGATTATATAATTCAGAGCTTATTTCCAGTTAGTTGTAACCTTGTTATTACTGAATTAAATACCCACAGAATACAGATCCACTCTTCTTGGCATATACAGAATCAATTTTTTGTTTAGAGGAGCCAATTCTCAAAGCAAATGACCGCATTTGGCGATAATACCTGAATTTTAGCATCAGTTTGGTTGAATGCAGCTTTTGCCAACAAGCCTCACTACGTTTTCGCGGTACAATTTGAACTGAACAACTAGATAAACATATCAGCCGGCTGTGGAACAGTATAATTGGCTTGCATAGAAAAAATCTGATCTGTGATATGAGTGAACAGATTAAATCTTTATAATCCAAGTTGTTTCAATTAATAATATACTTTCTTAATTTCTTACATAATATTAGTTCTGAAAAAAGGAAAAAGATTTAACAAAACAATGCCACATAAAAATATAGGAAGGCAGGAAGTAACAAGTTTTATTTATCAAATGTTATAGTTACAAACAACAAATCAAAATTATTGTGTTCAGTTTAGATCTATATATTTACGAATCTGGCAAAACTTAACATAGGCTTAGGATGGTGTCTGCCTTTTACAGTTGTCTTGGATGAAGAGAAAATCCTTCTGTAAATACTCGCTCGAAAAATACTCGATACTCGAAAAAAATGAAATATTCCCGATATGAAAGCTATCTCCCACTTTACTTTGCTGGGACCAGCAGAACCGACATTTTCCCATCTTCCCATCGATATAACCGACTTTAGGAAAACCTATTCCTAAAAACTATCACTAAATATGTTACACTGAATATTATCAGTGAATATATTATGTGTAACATATTTAGTTGTGTGTAACATATTAAAGTGTAACATATTAAAACACAAATTGCAACACAGTTGATTGAAACGATCACAGCTAAATTTAACCCTTTGAACCGCAGCCGCCGATTTATCGTCTGTGAATTATTCTGTCTAAAAACCCCAGGCTGTCGGTAACAAACTGTCGAGAAACCCCCCGCCGTTGATATATTGCCTGTGTAATTTAAGCGCTTGTGCGATTTTTGCTTATTTTCATAATAGCGGGTGGTATTATGTTGTATACATCATTAATAATCAATTTACAATCATCTTGTAGCATTCACTATAATACAAAATGTCAAAAAAATATGGAATACAAACAGCTGTCAATATTAGTATTATGGTGACTGTGGCCGACAAAGTAAACAAACAACAACGCACTATGCAGTAGTCGTCTGTAACCTTCCTTCGATCGTTGTTTGGTTATTGTGTGGTATAATAATATATTCACTGATAATATTCATATAGAGTGAATTATATGAAAATTGTATTTTGTGAAAGTATTAAGCTGCATGACATAACAAGTTTACCTGCGTAGTGGCTGACTGATTGATGAGGGTGACACTGGTATTGGTCCTTCGAGGGCAAACTGCTGGCTGACTCATCACAGATACCGCTCCAGTCGTTGATGCTTTAATAGATCATACAAAATTCTTAGGTATTCCAAGATCACTAAAACCATATCTCAAACTTCACATATCACTTACTTGAATAAATAGTCAAGAGCAGTGTGTGTTTTTAAGTGTTAATTAAAACCAGTAAAAGTGAACATTTTATTATCAGTGATTGAAAACATCCATATCCAGGTATTCTATAGTAAATTAGTGTGCAAAAGAGTACAATTGCTGGCATGGCAGCACAAGTTTTCAGACTGTGGAGCCTAGTCTGAATCCCCAGCTAAGATAATTATCAGTATTTCACTCACAGGTCTTTGGCCCATGTGAACTGAGGGATTAATATTTAACAATAGAAATACATTTTTAAGACATTTATCAATTCAATACATCTCTAAACTTTTACAAGCCAAGTCGAGCTTTAATTTAATTCCTATTTTAGATTAAGTTAAAGGGCCCTAAATCAGGAATCAGTTAATATAGTAGGAGAGATAATACATCAGCAAACGTACCATAGAAGACAATACCACTAACACCTAACAATAATCAACAAATACAGAAACAACACAACATAAAGTTCAGTTGCTGATTCTATTTCTCCTACAAAACTAATTTCACTCTTAGAAATTGTAAATGCCTTGTTTGCTGTAAACCTAATAAAAAAAAAAATTAACATTATATCCAGATAAATTAATTAAACAACATTACAATGTTTGATAAATACTCGTCTAAATAGCTAAGTTTATGAATAACATTCATATCAGTACAACTGTTAAGGATATTAACTCCTTAAAAGTAATATTAATATCAACTTTAGTCAATATTAACAATAACTTAAAAATTAATTTCAGTTTATTTAATTAAAACTCACCAATGAGTGAGTGAAGTGCAGTGCTGGAGGGGAGAGTGGAGATCACAGACTGTGAGAGAGGGGAGCTGCTGGAACTGTGCGGGTGCGTGTGAGTTGTACTCACTGCAATACAATTAACATTAGATATCTACAGGTAACTTCACATTTATAAATAACAAAATAATGTAATAAGGTTTACAATATTAACTTGCAATGAATTAGCTGTAAGGACAATAAAGGTACCGTTCATGTAGAAGCTGATCAACAAATAAAGAAAAAACTTAAAGTGTAATAATTAAATTAATCTATTTAATACCGTTAATTAAACATCTTAGAAACAGCTGACTTGATGAGCTCTCCCACTTACAGTCCCCCATCCTACCCAACTAAGTCAAGAGATATATGTGTTTTACACTTGGTGTAAAATAAAGTGACCTTGTGTCTATCTGGAACCAATTGGTGGTGAACCGATTTGGATAGAATTAACTATGTATACACCGGAGTTCAAGATAGTCGTCGAGGTGAGGTTTATGACCATTCAAACATTAACAATACCAAAGTTATGCGTATTAGATGCTGCCTGTTCTTTTATAATTAACTTATATTGTAATTAGAACTGTGATGTTTTATTAATTATTCAAATAAAGTTAATAACCTATTGATAAAATGGTAAGGCATTTACTATACTGTCAACAAATATACTAAATACTCCTTTGTACATTTTTAACAACTTTCTTCCGTTTTTCAGCCATTATTAAAACAAATATATATGCACACATAAACATAAAGGAATAGAACAATTTAAGACACAAAGCAGTTACACTTCACTATTCAACTGGGTCACTGACCGGCCCATACCAACATTTTGTAGTGTTACACCACCAAATTTAATCAGATCCCTTCCTTCCCATACCAATAGTTCCCAACTCAGAAGGATGGCATTAGCACACCAATGGATAACTAAATCCCATGACCCGCCTTATCTGAACATCAGATTGATCATTAACGACTCCCTTTCTAACCCTCCCCATCAGCAAACTTCATTCACAGTGGTAAAAACTGCATTAAAACCTGAGTGTTGCTCTATTGATACACAACCCCCACTACTGCCAACTACCTAGTAATAAAGGAAGCTAAGACAGTCTTTCTCTACTCACCTGAGGAAAGTACCAATGGCGCAGTAAATTTGTGCAACATGTGTTCTTATTGTATTCGTTTACTACTACTGTGGTGTTAGTGAACATGTTTCTTATGTAAGTTTGCTGATGTACTATCTCTCCTAATATACTAATTCCTGGCTTAGTGCCCAGAATTTTTTTTTTAATAATTTAATAATTTAACCTAACCTTATTTAATTAAAAACTATAATTTAATTAAAAACTTAGGTAATATTTCAAAGGTATTTATCACTACAAAAATGTTAGTTTTACCAGTGAAATTCAATTAATGTCTCAAATTAATTTTCAATACATCTTACATTGATTCATGATAATAAAATCATGTAGACTGTGGTATATATGTGTTGGACAGTGGGGTAGACTGTGGTATATACATGTTGATTTTTAGCGATATTCTGATTCAACGTATAGACCAGGGTAGATTGCAAGAGGTAAATACCAAGCAAAGTGGTTTCTGGCCAGCAATAAAAGCGAGTGATATACTGACTTAAGGAGGACAGCTAGCTCTCTTGTTTCAAAATAATAACTTTTCTACACTCACTCCTGACACTGTAGCTGCCATGATGTTCCAAGCACCTTATCACACTCCTACCCTGATGCTCTGTGATCAACCCACTAATTCTGCCTCTGTTATAATTCCTGACAGCCACTCAACAGACCTAAGCACGTTTATAAATAAAAAAATGGGTACATGTAATGCCGAAATAGATATAAATGACAAAGATAAGTGGAAAAAGGCAAAATCAAAGAAACATAACTTAAAAAAACAACAGAAATAGTTCCAGGATGTCAACGTCATTTCTCTTAGTAATAGATATGAAGCCCTAAAACCCATAGAATTCAACCCAAATTATAGGGATACTCAATGTAGAAATATCCCCACAATTAATAGAAAGTATAAAACAATAAAACGTCTTTACCTACCTAAACAAACATTGATAGGTAAAGAGGGAGAAGGTGAGAACAAAACCATAGAAATAGAGTTCTATGCAGTTGCCATGGGAGAGGCCTCCCTGATATAATTGAGGTTTTACTAAAGGAAATATCAGACTAAGTGGTCTGGTTATGCCTGGGGCTACAACAAAGGAAGTACAACAAAGCCCTTCACCGTCCTCTGGTCTTAATTGCCGGCACTAATGACATCTCTAAGAAATGTAGTGAAGACATTTACACTAACTTGGAGAAAAACTTAAAATATTTTAATAAAGATAGACAGGTACATTTAACAACAATTCCTAATCGGTATGATATAAATCCACTCAGCCCCATTACATGCTAGCCATGGTAAATAACTACATACAAGAAATTGCAGAATGAATAAATAAAGTAAACATCATAAACTTAGAAGAACTTAAACGTAATCATTTCATTCATCATGCATGGCCTTCACCTGAACTACCGTGGTAAAACAAAATTATCCTATATGATAATTAAATCTATCAATAGGAACTTTCATTCTCTTCCTGTTGATGAATAATCCAGGCGGCAGTATACCAGAACTAAACAATATAACAGAAAACAGTGATTTAATAGGCAATGGTGAAGTAAATATAAGAATTGGCAATGGTGAAGTAAATATAAGAATTGGCAATGGTGAAGTAAATATAAGAATTGGCAATGGTGAAGTAAATATAAGAATTGGCAATGGTGAAGTAAATATAAGAATTGGCAATGGTGAAGTAAATATAAGAATTGGCAATGGTAAAGTAAATATAAGAATTGGCAATGGTGAAGTAAATATAAGAATTGGCAATGGTGAAGTAAATATAAGAATTGGCAATGGTGAAGTAAATATAAGAATTGGCAATGGTGAAGTAAATATAAGAATTGGCAATGGTGAAGTAAATATAAGAATTGGCAATGGTGAAGTAAATATAAGAATTGTAGAAGGAAGTAGGAGGCATATTATAGTAAAATATAAGAAAAATGAGCATCTTGCATTGGCTCGTTGTATTTCTAGGGATTTGGAAAATAATAAGAATATGAGTGCTTGGGTAACTGCTGTACTAAGGGAGTTTTTTGGTCAACCTACCTCCTTCCTTTCTAAATGTTTAACATACTCCAAATTTTGTAAACTTGAATCATTAAAGCTAATTTACTTTGCCCACATTCATTCACATTTATCTTTTGGAATTAATATCTACGGAGGAACTTCCCAAACTAACATGGACAGGCTTTTGATATTACAAAAACGTGCAATCCGCATTATCTTGAAATTAAATTGGCAAGAATCGGTTAAGGATAAATTTACAGAACTAGGTATAATGACTGTATACAGTAACTATATTTATCAATGTATTTTGTATACGGTTCAAAATTCAAGCACTGTCTCACTGGTAGGGGATTTTCACGAATACTTCACAAGGAATAGAAATAATTACTCTATACCATCTCATAGACTAGGATTCTTTGAGAAAAAAACAATATACACAGGCATAAAAGGTTATAATACTCTTCCCAACATCTTAAAAAACTTTTCCAACATTAAAAAAATTTAAACATAATCTAAAAAATTACTTTTTAACAAAACCTTTATATTCAGTTGATGAATTCTTCCACTGAGACTACTTACATTAGCATTATTATGATAAGTGATAAGGATGATAATTTATATATGATGACGCCATTCTCTGTACATGATTACAAATGATGAATAAAGACGATTTTCATATCATTTCATTTCATACTAAAAATGTAGCTACAGAGTAAATATAAATGGGTTGGTCACTTAATCATATTGTTATAAAAAACAACTACTTCTGACTATAATACTGCCTTCAAATGCTTCACTGAAGATTTTAAAAGAAATCTAAAGTACCTGGTTTGTTCCCAATCGGGTTGCATCCGGGACAATATTTCAACTTAATTTTCTGCCAACATTGTGAACTTCTAGCAATGCACGAGAGCCTCTGTCCAAATTATAATGTGCAATGAGACTACTCTACCAATGTTGAAAGATGGAATTTCTTATGAACACTTCAAACAGATTCTACAAAATGCCATCACTACATGTTTGTCTAAACAAATAAATGCCAATCTTATCTTAGAGAATCTACAAGCCATTTCACCAACTCCATGTCTTTCGTCTGTTACTCAACTGAGGGCAGAAGCTCTAGATGAAAATAACACCTGTGTCAGTGGTTGCGGAGAAGGGTGAGAGTAATAATGTATCCTGTTCTGTGATAAGTAATCCCAGCCATAGTTTTTTATCACTAACTCTCAAAGAAAAAAAAATTGATTAGTGTTACAGTATATATTAAGTATATATTTTTTTTATTCCCAATGGAAAAAAAAAAGATCTTTAGATTGGACTGATAGTTTTTCTATATTTCATCAAAATATATGAGGACTAAAATCCTCCATTAAATCCTTAGAAATAACTTTTTCTGAAATTGTACCATATGTTGTAATAATAACTGAGCACAAAATGCTTAAGTCAATGTTAAATAGAGTAAATATTAGTAAATATCATGTTGCTTCTAACTAGTCGAGACAAAAACAGAGGGAGAGGGGTTATTATAATGCTTAAGAATGAGAGTATATTTAAGCCAGTTTACTTACCAGAGGTTGATAAACTTTTATTGGATCAAATTTTTAAAATGTTGTATGGTGGAAGTTATTAATGTAATACCCACAAAAAAGTTACTAATAATTGGCTTTTATAGAAATCCCATTAAAACAAACAATTTACAATCAATTAATAGAATAAATAGTCTGTTGTAAATTGCCAAAAAAAAAAAAAAAAAAAATATAATAACAATGTGTTGCTGGGAGATTTTAACATTGATTTGACAGACCACAGCCCTACTTGGGTACTGCAAAATAATTTGATATCGCATGGTATGCGCTATCTTGTTGATTTCCCAACAAGGATTACTAAAACATCAGAAAGCGCCATTGACAATGTTTTTACGAATATTGACGGTAATTTTATAAAAATGACAGGCCTCATAAAAGCTTTCAAACCATGATGGTCAGTTGACTGATATTATCAACTAAAAAAAAAACTCCAGACAAAAAATAATAGAAAAAAACATTCTTAGAGTATAAAAGAAAATTTAACAAATCAAATATAGAACTTTTATTTTAAATCCCTAAATAAAGAAATGTGGATGGATGTCTACGTCTCCAATAGATAATAAATTTGATAAATTTTATAAAATTTCAATTGGTCATTTCAATACAAATTTTCCTAAAACTTTTCACAGAACAATCTTAAATAAAAAAAACCCTGGATAACTAATAAACTTAGAATTGAGTAAAAAACATAATAAATTGTAGTAATCAAGCTAGGAGAGGAAAAAATGAAGTAATGACTATGGAACTACCGGTTAAAAATAAATTATTTAGAAAAAACTAATTGATACAAAAAGAAATTACTATCAAAACAAAGTTAAAAACTCCCCAAATATAATAAAGAGTACATGGAACATAATTAACTCTGAGGTTGGTACAAAAAAATTTTATAGATGACAACTTAAGATTAAAGATTGGTAACACTGTATTTTCAAATCCTAGTGATGTAAATAATATATTTATTAATTATTTTATTAACGTCTTTGTGGATGAGATACAGCCAAAATTAAAATGTTCTACTAATCAGAATACAGAATGTGTTGCAGAAGACAGCAGCAGTGGGCCTACTCCAAAGTTTTCAAAATTTAGTTTAGTAGATGAAAACCAGGTGGGGAAAATTATTAATAATCTGAAAAACAAATTCAGTGCCGGGTATGGTGAAATTCCACCAATTATCATAAAAAAAGCTAAACCACACCTGACAAAACTATTAACACATATTATATCAATGCGTCATTAATATCAGGTTCATTTTCAGAGAAACTCAAAATAGCAAAAATACGGCCAGTCCTTAAGAAAGGCGATAAAACCAAACTTAATAGTTACAGACCAGTCGCTCTTCTGTCTACAATATCAAAAATTTATGAAAAAAAAATTCATTCTCAACTCACTTACTTCCTAGAAAATAATAACATTCTAAATGACTGGCAGCACGGTTTTCGTCAAGGCCAGCCGGTTTTGACTACTGCCACTGATTTTAATGATTTTATTACAGATTCCTTAAACAATCATGAAAAAATGTTGTCTTATTTTAAGATCTTCAAAAAGCTTTTGATTCCATATCTCATCATAATTTATTACTGTCAAAATTTTACAATTTGGGAATAGAAAATATCCTCTAAAATTGTTTCCAACAGAAGTCAGTTTGTTGAAATTATAAGTCATGGAAACAATTTTAACCTAATCATTTTTCATCATAACTACAGTGAGAAATGGGGTCCTCAGTGATCCATTTTAGGTCCTCTTCTGTTTGCCTGCTATGTAACGGATCTACCGACACAGTAATTCAAGCAAATTTTGACTTTACACAGATGATAAGAACCTCAAAGTGTCTGCACCAACATGAGAAGAAGTTCAAAACCTGACTCAGGACTATTATTAACAACTAATTTGATCTGAATAAATTACTTTTAAATATAAATAAAACTAATCTTATTACATTCAAAACAAATCAATAAAAACAATTTTTTGAAATACAGTTAGTATTGAGAACTATATTTTAGAAAATATTGAAACAACATTTCTGGGATAACTGGGATAATAACTTGAGCTGGAATAGTCATGTTAAAAAGATTAAACTGAAATTGTCTTCTGGATTGTATGTTCTAAGGAAAATGCAAATTTTTACTGATCCTAAAACTCTAAAAAGCCTTTACTTTTCATATATCCATTCAATTATTACTTTTGGCATTTCATTATATGGTGCAACTTCCGACAATAACTTGAAATCTTTTTAAAAATTCAAAACAAGCTATCAGCATAATTCATATGTTAAATAAAAAAACTTCAGTTAGGGACCATTTTATCCCTTTAGATAACTACAGGATGTATATCTATGAAACCATATTAAATGTAAAACATAATTTTCACAGTATGTCATTAAGAAGAGATAGGCACAACCACAATACCAGAGGCCGTAATGAGTTGGCTCTACCTGCTTTTAATTTACAAATTTACTGTAAAATAACTCAATATGCTGGATCCAAATTCTATAGGTATCTTCCACAAAGTGTTAAATTAGAATCAAATCTTAATACCTTTAACACTTTGAAGCCTGGGCCCTTAATACTCCGTTTGGCATGGAATCCTGGGGGTTTTATGTTCACATTAAAAAAATTGTAAATGCCTTATAAATTTCATAAAAAGGTTATATTATATATCTTTGTAAAGGGGAGAAAATTCTCTTTTCAATGATGGGCAAAACTTTAGGTTTTGTACATTTTTTTATTTTTTACAGAAGCTACAAATAAGTACAAAAATATGTAAAACAAAAAATAGCTACGATAGAACGATTCAATATATCTCGTATAGTATCACTTCTCATAAGATCATCCATTTTAAGCAGATAAATACTATAATAACTAAATACACTAACTAATAACTAAAAACTAAAAACAATATATACACACATTCCAGTCACTGTACGGTTAGATTGACACAAAACCAACACAACGCAAATACTAACTAATTACTTATTTACATATGTACACAACAATGAACAACCTCAGTCTGTAGAGAAAGAGTGGACAAAATTTAGGGAAACGTTTGTGGAGGCAGCTGAAGAAATATGTGGAAGGACAAGTGCAAAAAGAAGATGGAAGGAAACTCCATGGTGGAATGAAAGGGTAAAAGAAGTGGTAAATAGAAAAAACAGAGCATTTAGGACATGGTTTAAGGAAAAAACAGATGAAGCTAAGGAAGAATATGCACGATGGAAAAAGGAAGCAAAGAAAATAGTTAAAGAAGAAAAGAATAAATGGATGGAAGAATGGACTAGGATGATGGAAGATGATTCAAATGGGAGTAAGAAAGTACTGTACTCTTTAGTGAGGAAAAGGAGGAATGGGGAAAAAATAGATGTAGTGATGAAAAACGAAGAAGGAGAGGAAATAAAGAATAAGGAAGAGTTAAAAGATATGTGGAAACAATATTTCCAGACATTACTGAACCCAAATGTCGAAACACAAAGAGAGGGGAAGGAGGAAGATATAATAGAGAGAAATGGAGAGGAAGATGAGGACATAACGTGGCTAGAGTTTGAGGAAGCTGTAAAGAGGATGAAAGAGGGAAAAGCAGCAGGAGTGGACGAGTTACCAATAGAGCTAATAAAGAGGGCGGGTGCTGTCGGCATGCAGTGGCTGTACAGAGTGATGAGAGTGGTATGGAGGGAAAGAAAAACTCCAAAAGATTGGAAAAAGGCGGTAATAGTGCCAATCTTCAAGAAAGGGGATAGGAAGGTTTTCAGTAATTATAGAGGGATAGCCTTAATGTGTCACAGTGCAAAGGTATATGAGAAAATTTTGGAAAAAAAGGTGAGGAACGAAGTAGAAAGAAAACTGAGAGAGGAGCAAAGTGGATTTAGACCGGGAAGATCAACAATAGACCTCATTTTTGCTGCTAAACAGATGCAGGAGAAGAATTATGAGTATGGAAGAGATCTAGTAATGGGGTTCCTAGATATGGAAAAAGCGTATGATACTGTGAGAAGAGATAAGGTATGGGAAGCACTTAAAAGGAAGGGAGTTAAAGACAGTATAATTGAAAGAGTAAGAGAGATTTGTGGAGAAAGCCAAAGTTGTGTAAAGATAGGGGGTGAAAAGACAGGGTGGTTCAAACAAGAAAACGGATTAAGACAGGGTAGCGCTCTGTCACCTCTTCTCTTCATAACAGTATTAGATGAAGTAATGAGTGGAGTGGCAAAAAGAATTGGAGAAGAAAATATGAAGGTTATGGCATTTGCGGATGACTTAATGGTTTGGGGAAGTAAAATAAAAGAGGTACAAAGACAGTTGGATGTGTGGGTAGAAGAAGTAAAGAAATATGGGATGAAATTCAATGTGTCGAAAAGTGAATATATGGTAACAACAAGGAACAAAGAGTGTATATTAGAAAAATTAATGCTGGGAAGAGAGGAAATGAAGAGAGTACAGTTCTTCAAATATTTGGGTAGTGTCCTGGAAGAAAATGGTAAAAATGAAAGAGACATAAATGAACGAGTTAGACAGGCTGGAAATTTCTACAAATTAGTTAGGGGATTAATAAGAGACAAAGGATTGCCACAAAGAAGTAAAGAAATTATATATAGGACATACTACATACCAATATTAACATATGGAGCAGAGACATGGGTAATGAAGAATAGAGAAAAGAGCAAGATACAGGCATGTGAGATGCGTTTCCTGAGAGGTAGATTAGGAGTAACGAAGTGGGATAGAATACGAAATGAAATCATAAGAGACAGATTAAATGAAGAACCTCTGCAAGATAAAATAGAAAGGGAAAGAATTAGATGGTTCGGACATGTGAAAAGGATGGAGGATGAGAGGATACCAAAAAAGTGGATGGAGTGGAGGATACAGGGTAAACGTCCAAGGGGTAGACCAAGGGATAGATGGAGAGATGGGTTAAAGGAGAGTGTAGTAAGAAGAGGGGAGGTATGGGAAAACATATTGGAAGAAAGGAAGTGGGAAGATAAGCTATGGTGGAGAGGACTGTGTACCAAGCAGACCCG
This sequence comes from Stictocephala bisonia, assembly GCA_035578905.1. Lineage (NCBI taxonomy): Eukaryota > Metazoa > Arthropoda > Insecta > Hemiptera > Membracidae > Stictocephala > Stictocephala bisonia. The sequence continues at coordinate 42,927 of JAQJVL010004163.1, forward strand.
GGAGAAGACTGGAACCTGCTGCTGATGATGATGATGATGATGATGATGATGACATATGTACACAACAATATTTACAAAGAAACTGAACTGAAAACATGATAATAAAATATAAATACTGTACTTGAATTATAAACACAGAATATTCACTTCTATAACGAACGTGTTGTTTACGACTCAAAGCACCGTGGGTCACTGACCAGCTGACATAAACAATGCTGACATAAACAATACCGCTCGGCGCGCGCTCATTCCAAGTCTCACGTCAGCTGTTACGATAATTATTTATCCAAGACCAGATGTAGATAAAAAAAATTAATAGACCGATAAAATATAATAACAGAAAACTAAAGGACATATTCAGATGACCTAAACCCGATTATATGCCGATAATAAAGATATAATGAATTAAATATGGGCGCCCGAGCTATTCTCGGGCGTCGGCGAGTACGCCAGTTTGCGTCGCCCGATCTATCTTCGGGCTTAGGCTTCAAAGTGTTAAAAGAAAATTCAAGGAATACCTTGTTGCCAAGGCACTATACTCGTTTGATGGGTTTCCTTAATTTTTTAATAAATCTAAGAGAAAAGTAATTATATTTAAACTGTACCATACATATTTATAAATAACAACTCTACTTCATTCCTTATGCAAAGTTTCATGAGAATATTTTGTTTACGCTTTAAGTTGTATGTTGTATACAAGTAGAATTTAACACTATTTATTGTAACTATTGTATACTGATTAAATAAAGATGTTTGAATTGAATTGAACTGAATTAATGATATTAATAGGGTAATTGTATTGTGACATATCTATTTAAAAATATAAAAAGATGTTATATCTTTACAGAGTGTTTTTATAAGTATATGAACAAATTGTATTCAAATGCAGCTCACCTGAAGTTGTGTGGTTTAAAGAATGAGGCTGAGTTGTGCTAACAGTCACTGTTGAGTCCGACATGTTGTTGCTGAAAATTATATGGTAATGTTAATTTGGTTCTTATAATTATAATAAGTATAAAAGTAGTGTTGTTAAACACCAGTTTCATTACTTTGTGAATCCCTCTGGTATCAGGAAGATAAAAGTGGTTTACCTGTACAAATACTATTGTGATCAGTATTATTTTTATAATATAAATTTTGGTATTACCGAAATCGATCATATAATAATATTTGTATATTTTGTACTTATGTTGTAATAAATTTGTGTTGTGTGGCATTCACTTGTATTGGATTAGTAATAATCATAATTGTTAATTTAGGAGTGTGCAAGTAGTGATTTTTGGTTTGAACCGAGGTAGTTGGCATTTTTATCAAGTGTTTTAGAGCGAGTATTTACAGAAGGATTTCCTGTACATACAAGACTACTTAAAAACACAGACACCATCCTAAGTCTATGTTAAGTTTGCCTAATCTATACTTTTATAAATATATATCTGAACTGAACGCAATAATTTTTTAATTGTTGTTTTTAACTTTAACTTAATATTTGGTAAATAAAACTTTTTATTTCCTTCAATTTATTTTCTGCCTTCCTATATTTTTATGTGACATTGTTTAGTTTAACCTTTTTCTTTAACTCATGACTAATATGATGTAAGAAAGTGTAATTAATTAATTTAAACAACGTGGATTATGAATATTACAGCTGTTGAGTCATATTACAGATCAGATTTTCTATGACTAAAACAATACTATTAATAATTGTTTTCCAAAATTTCTTGTTAGCTATATTAGTTAGGTCCCATTTAAATTGTTTCCTGTTTTCTTAACTCTAACTGAACCGTGAAGTGGCATTGAAATAAAAACAAAACAGTAGTTGGAGTGACAAATCTATATTTATAAAAGAGGATGTTTGTATATATATATATATATATATATGTTTGAAGTTTATGCGCTGCCAAACCATCCAACCGATCGCCATGAAACTTTAGGATGTTGTCCTGTATACTCCCGAGATGGTTTCTGTGAAGTTTGATGCCCCACGGGCTCCTATAGATCCCATGTTATTCAAATGGAGAATCTGAATTGTTTACAAAAAACATATGACTGTGTGGTTTAATGTAGTTTCACATGCCATAAGCAGATTGAAGTTCTCACAACAACAGTACTGTATATGTTTTGATTTATTGTAGTTTTACATTTCACCTTGAGAGTGTTGCACAGCACACACTACAAAAAACATTTACATTTATACACCAAATAAGAAGACCAAAAATATTGTTTACCCTCTTGCACTCATTTAATAAATAATGGTTTTTTTTCTATAATTCTTTTTATTGCTTTATTTTGGTATGTCAATGAAAAATGAAAGGCAAGACAACGTCCGCCGGGTTCAGCTAGTTCTATATATATTTCTAGTAGGGATGGACGGGAGGAGATTGAAAGGTTCGGGAAGAAAATTAATTTCCTCCCGTTTCAGAAAATTTTCGGGAGGGAACTTTTTCTAGCTTTAGCATACATTAATTTGAAACTTAGTGAATACAGTAAATAAACCAAATTATTTTATACTGTAGTAATAATAATCTATTAATATGTCATGTAGTAAGAAATTAAACCATTTATGTACTCCTTTTTTTTAATTAACAGAAAATAAATTCAAACAGGTCTTGATTAAACAATAACAGATCACACTGTTCAGGAGTTCCTTACACGTACAACCTGAGGGAGATAGACTCTTCTTCAAGTCTAGAAGAGATGGAAAGTTTGGTTTTTTTACAGTGATCCGGATCTCTTGTTTACTCATATGATCCTGGTCAAATGAACAGGTTGTGACCTAATGATCCATCTCTTCTTTACTAGGGTTGTGTGAGTAGCTCGAAATTCGAGTTTTTTTCGAGTTTTAAAAAACTCAAACTCGACTCGATTTGAAAAAACTCAAAAAAATTAAGTCGAGTTGCCATATCTTTGAGATAATATGTTATAATTAAGACAAAAGTCCCATTTGTATAATAGATTATAAAGATAATCATTTTATGTAGGCAACTGAATTTAAAATATGCTCATAATATCGTATTCGTAACCGGAAATGTTCTAGCGATGTATTCAGATTTGTTAGTCACGCACACAAGTCTCCATCGTACGACCATTGCGACTGCGGTGAAAAGTATTCCCGTTATTTAAAAAGAAGGCACGTCCAAATAAGCTGTTCCAAATAGCCGTCACTAGTTATTCATACAAAACGTGATAACTAATCACAAAGAATCAGTTATTGAACTGTTTCAAAACTTTGTTACATAAATTTTACCAACATTTAAAATTAACAGTTGCATTTATTTCAGGTCAATCATTTAAAAGTTCATGACTAATACTATTCCAAGACTGACAATTTCAGTCAGATTTAATTACATCAGTTCAATCTGTAACAGAATCTACGCATGGAACGTAAACTACTGAAATTGAAAAGCTATAATAATTTGAGATATAATGCCAGGAACGGTTTCGTTCTGGCACCGTTACTAATAAAATATATAAAATGAAATAACGATTAATGTAGTAATGAAATACCAGTATATCGCAGACTCGATGAGTCCCAATATAAAATGTACTGCTAGCCGTGGATTATGTTTTTTATCCATTTTGTTTTGAGTTTTTGTTGACGTTTACGCTAGAGATAAGAATTACAGTTACTTTTTTAATAACCTCTTACATAATTCTATTATGTTCTGGTGATGTATTATAATCTGTTATTTTTGTAACCTGTTACTCTCGACACGATGACGTTCTAGACAGTTATTCTGTTTCTGTTATGGCCTGACGTTACTTAACGGCTCGAAGCCTCGTTACGGCTGGTCTAGATAACGTTCCAAGTTACCATAGGTTATGAAGCAATAATGAGTTACGATCATTGCGGCTTTGCTTGACATAACAGAGTTACCGCTTAAAGTTTGTTCTGTTATCAATAATTTAACTGTAACATACAAGAGTCTTAAGTTTCCTTCGTAGTTAGTGATGGGATAACCTGTTCTTTAAAGTGAACAGTGATAACCGTTCCTACTCACTTGTAAGATCTGTGATTTCAAACAGTGATTCTGCTCTTTTGCTCCAACCGTGATGTGAACGTCAAATCACTTAGAGTTACGGCCTACTACACCAATTGGACGCTTCGAGGTTATGTATTTGAGGTGATCCAAACTTTATTAATTATTAAGTGAACTAAATAAACAGTGTTAGAGTGTGTTGCTTACTTCATTTCAGTGTTTTGATTTTTGAAAATTAAGAGTTTAAATACTCGACTTGAGAAAACTCGAACTCGAAATTATGTCTAAAAACTCGACTCGAATCCTAAAATTGCTACTTGCACACCCCTATTCCTTACCCCCAACTGTTGACAGTCACTTCACTGCCACTCCTTAAGTAGCATATTACATTCCATGCTAATCGAGACAAGCCTGTCATTTTTCTGCTATCCTTTCAATTTAATTTGTATTCACTTGAAAAATCCATAAGCGAATGTGGATTAAGACTACATTATTGGGATCAAACTATGTAATTGGTACATCTTACAGTAACCATTGAGAAAACTGCTGAATGGAATTCCCAATATTAGAAAAATTTCCTTCGTGCAGAACGAGAATTATAATTTCCCGGGAAATTCCCGACATTTCAGAATCTGTCCATCCCTACTTTTTTAGTAACCTAGAATATTATACTATTCTACGTAGTTTTATCATGAACACAATTAAATTTTTAAGAGGCAGAATGTGAAGGACAAGAGGAAGAGGAGTGAAGAGAAGAAAGGCAGATATGTTGACAAGAGAACTTCTTGAGGTGGGAATTGGAGAAACCAGTAGGAAGGATTGGGAACATTGGAGAATAAAGAGTGGGTAGAGACAACTAAACAAGGTGTTGGAAGAAATAAAAAAGGAATATATTAAGTAAACTAAGCGAGATTGGCGACTGTAGAATAATAGTAATTTGCCCTTTGACTTACTTTGCTGCCTTAGTGGTAACTGTAACTCCACCACTAGTCACTTTGCCAGGAACCAGGCTGTAGTGGCGAGCTCCGTTGATGGTTGTAACCGTGGTTACTTGGGCCTGGTTTATCTGCTGGCTCGAACTCAGCCGTGTCATGCTCTTGTGTAGACCCATACGACTATTATTCACTGAAATAAGACAATAAAAACATATCGTTAAGGCCCCTAAATAACAAAGTGAGTTAGAAAAAAACAAATTTTGGAAATTTATAAACATAAAAGTTCTAAAATGCTGCCTTTTGTATGGACAACAGAAAATTTATCATTCACAATGTTACTCAGGTTGCATTAAGTTTGAAAACAAAAAAAACTGGTTATAATGTGGGTGTCCCTAAATTCTCTGATATATTCTTATTGCATCATAGGAGATTTAAAATATTATATTTAAAAGTACAAAAACTTTATCATCCTTACTGATTAAAATTTACCTGAGAAACTAGACATGTTATTAACCTGAAATCTATCAAATACCTTTATAACTTGGTCCTTCATTATTGGTCTTTCATTATATGAAAAACATTATTTCAGGGCACAAAGTATTTATCTTCAATGAAAATGTTTGAAAACATAGCAATTTGAATTATATGACCTTGAATTGAGTAAAAATAAAAAATGGTAATAATGAAATAATGCAATAAATAACTCTTTATTATAATTTAATAAAAAACTGAACAATATTGATTTTTAGTTTACAAACTGGATAAATAACAGGAGTGTCCAGAAAGTAAGTTCCATTTGTATGTTTCGCTGTTACAGCGTAGTGATTGCACTTCCGCACATGTGTGGCTCTGATGTTGTCATATAAGAAGCACCTGACGCCATTTTGAGTTAGGTACTTGTAGTTTTCATGTCATATTGCTTCTTTAAAGTGTCGAAGTCAATTGAAAATCCTGCCGATTGTGGGATTAGATCTGTAATTAGATTTCTTACATTCTTACATATCAGATGCCGACACAACGTTGTTGGTATTTTAAGGCGAATATGAATGGTTATATGAGTGTAGGAAGAG